>WMED01001819.1:4480-26041 GCA_019650415.1 Pipa parva
GCGCAGATGCAGTTGTGGAAAGCTCTGCGCAGATGCAGTTATGGAAAGCTCTGCGCAGATGCAGTGTCGGAAAGCTCTGCGCAGATGCAGTGTCGGAAAGCTTTGCGCAGATGCAGTGTCGGAAAGCTTTGCGCAGATGCAGTTATGGAAAGTTCTGCGCAGATGCAGTTATGGAAAGCTCTGCGCAGATGCAGTGTTGGAAAGCTCTGCGCAGATGCAGTTATGGAAAGGTCTACGCAGATGCAATGTTGGAAAGCACTGCGCAGATGCAGTTATGGAAAGCACTGCGCAGATGCAGTTATGGAAAGCACTGCGCAGATGCAGTTGTGGAAAGCTCTGCGCAGATGCAGTTGTGGAAAGCTCTGCGCAGATGCAGTTATGGAAAGCTCTGCGCAGATACAGTTATGGAAAGCTCTGTGAAAGTTACTTTTGTTTTGTAGGAAAGCAGCACTGTTTGAACAGAGATGCTGTGGGATGAGATGGGCAGGAGAATAACTACAATGGAGGTTTAATAAAGTTAAAGAGATGGGGAATCTTTTGTATTCGAATGAGGTCTGCACAGTCATATAAGGAAATGCTAATACAAGGGGCAAGTGATCAGGATTGTGTGTAAAGGTAACACTAGACACATGATCACAAATGTCTCCAGCACTCCGTTAGTAAAAGCAACTTCTTTATTTAATAATCCTGTACTTTGACCTCCTTTTAACGATTATTAAATAAAGAAGTTGCTTTTACTAACGGAGTGCCGGAGACATTTGTGATCATGCGTTGTGCTGCTGGGTCTTGGAAATGCCCATACTCCTGGGCATCCGTGCTTTTTTCTAGAATGGTGAGCTGAACTACAACACGCTACATCATACAGCACCAGGGATTGAGCTGATTTTTTTGCCTTTAACACTAGACACAGTTACATGTATACAAAGAATAGCAATCTTGGATGCACCGTGTCATGTTCAGGCAATTCCCAGCCTTGAGGGGAAAAGTGGTTGCATTGAAATCTGTAGTTGTGTAACAAACAGTTGGACTACAGGAGGTTGCCCCATTATAATGCCTCTTTATAATGTATTGTGTATAATAGTAGCCTGTAGCTTTCTAGAAGTTTCCATTCACTCCCTGAAAAAAGACTGACTATTGTCAATATAATTAAACCACTGTGCTTAAAAAAGAAGGATAGACTTTTTCCCGGACTGGTGCAAATTTGACTGTTAACCTATCATTTTGTGGAGGAGGGGCCTGGTTCACTACTTGGGACTCTTTGTGGTCTACACTTCAGTTTGATAAAGGGCTCTTGTCTGAAACATGTCACTGCTGCTGTTATGGTATCACAGGAAAGTTTCAGTGGTTTAATCACCATTTACCATGCTGCTCACTTCTTATTTATTACGCATTACTAGCTTTCTAGCAGTTGCTGGACTCTAACTTTCAGCAATGCAATGAGATCCCATGACTGATTTTGAGATGCTGGGAGTTGTAGTCCAGCAACAGCTTAGTATCCACAGGTTGAAGACCACCAAGGCACATACATTGTATCAATACAGTAACATAGTTTAAAAGGCTGAAAAAAAAACCTCAAGTCCATCCAGTTCAGTAATGGCATCATTGTATATAAATAAATATTAGATGTGGCAAATTTGGGCAACCATCTAATGGGAAATAACATTCCCAGCATGTTTAACAAGCCACATATTTATTAGATAATCTTTAGACAACATTTAACAAATGATATCTAAGCTGCCACTCTATAATTCTGTGTTGGACTGCACACAGTCTCTGTTAATAGTTCAACTGTAGCTGGAAAGGCTCAAGGTCTGTGCATAATTATTTAACCTTAGGGAATTCCTTCCAGTCAATACCAGACTGCCAGGAAATGCAACTGATAGTGTGTAATTTAGTTATACTTAAAGGCAACCTTCTGCACTGTATAAAAATCATGACCATTTACATATATACTACACTCTGCGTTGACTAAGTACATACATTTCATGAGAACACCCTTTGCTCATCCTTGTTTGTAGGGCTTCAGTACCTGAGGCACTCTCCATGGTGCTGAATTCATTACAAAATGTAATATGTCATTCCAGAAACTAAATCTACAAATTACAGTATATACGCATAGTAAATGAAACCCAGTACAATTTTTAATTTTTATGTTATTGCTCCCCCTGCTGTTCCAAATTGGAATATAGGATGTATTTTCTCTTGCACAGGAACAGTCAGTCTAGGGAGGATCATTCAGTAGCTTATGTAAAGATGTGCACAAGATGGATTTTTGGAAATGTGTCAAGCTGGTAGAAGGTAATTGCAAGAGGAGGTTTGATATTTTAGTAGCGGTTTGGCCTAGGTAGGGTATATTTAAAGTATAGCTTTAGGAAGTAAAAAACAGAATAAGAAAGGTGGTGGACAAGACAGAGGCCTACAAAGAAGTTTGCTTGTTTAAATGAATGCTAGATCTATGGGGAAGCCTGCAGATTATTTAACTGTCCCAGATGTCCTTCCAAGCCTTCTGGACTACAAAATTTTCCTGGTGTAGTAGAACAGAGTTTCTGGTAAAAGCATCACCGTGTTAACCCAACCCAATAAACTGGTGCTTGAGTTCAACTAATAAACATAATGTACAAAGGCAAATGCCATCAAAACCCTCTGAGAAAACAATTGTGAAGTACCGTTTCTTGTAACAGTTGCAGTTTTGATAAAATATGTACAGGACAATTCATTAATGAAGCAATTCTTTAGCAACCAATCAGCAGTTAGCATTCATTGGCAATGTTGGTGCTAGAGTAATAAAAGCCAAGCACTGATTGGTTGCTACATGCTAGCTCTTAAAGACTCCCTTGTGCCAATCTGAGAATTTGTTGCTTACACACATCTGCTGGGTTAGATATTCTTTATTTAGTAAACTTGAGAAGTACCTGACCTTGGGTAGGCTGATGTGAGCTGAGCAGTCCTGCAGCCATTCCATTGTGAATCATGGAAGTAATAGGCTGTCAGTGTATCCCAAGTGTTCTATATGTGTAATGTTATTGATGTCCTACAACTTCCAGCAATAATTGCAGCACCTAATTCATAATCTATGATTCCCTGTCCAGTCTTCTCCCTTGACAAGGTAACAGTATAAACATAAAATATAAAGGAACAAAATGCAACAAATCAAGAGCATTAGGCCAGTACTACTTGCTCTGGTTCTCACACAGTTATTATTAGTTCAGCATAACCACATGATAATTTCACTGTAGACATTTGCAGGTTGGGAAAACTGGTTCAGTTTCAGCAACCTTTTGGGCTGAGAGAGCCATATATGTGCGGCTCTCTCAGCCCTTTTGATTCCGGAGTCGCTGAGATCACATAGTTTATGTCAGTGGCTCTGGATTGGCTAGCAACCCGGGAGCCGGTGATGTCAGCAGCTCCAGATTGTCTAGCAACCTGGAAGCACTGAGAGAGCTTTCCGGTGATTAGCCAGCAGACTGTAACGAGCGGTGCTTGCATGTGAGCACCGCTCGTTACAGTCAAAGAGCCAGATGCGGCCATCAAAAGAGCTAAATCTGGCTCAAGAGCCATAAGTTGCCAACCCCTGCCATAGGATATGAAAAAGGGCCCTGACTAGGGAGCGGATGACAGCCCCTACCCCTGGGCACAGCCCATTCTTACTGCTGGTGGGTCTTTGAGCTTCCCTTGGACTGATCTCCCAATGGCTTGTTCCCCTATCCACAGAAGCTATATACTACAGATTTATTATTATGGCAAATATCTTCCTTAGGATCAGGCCTCTCAGTCTTACGCTGCCCACGCAGGTCCCCTTTCGACCACCCTGTACTGCTGTTCCAAGGATTACTTTCTGCTACTTATGGTTACAAATACAGTCTGGTGATGTTGCTCCCCAGGGACAACCACACCATTGTCTTGGAGCACACAGAGGAAATAAACTAAAATACTTCTGCAGTCAATGGGGAAGATGACGCTATACCACTAACCACTCTAGGGTTTGTGTATGTTACGTGCATCAAGGGAATTAATTTCCCTTTTTGTTTACGCTGTTCCTTCTGCTTATTCTGGTCTGTGCATTTATGATGTTGGCCTAACACAGGAGTCAGCAAACTTTGTAGAGGAGGGAGCCATTTTGATCCCTCATCCACTGGTGAAATTTTTCTCTGAGCTACAAAGGGGGAGGAGCGCATGTTCCCGATCACATGACCTGCCGACTTCCAATCAGAAGAGGTGTTGGAGGTCATGGGCGTGGCCAGGGAGATGCTCTCTGAGCCACAACAAGGTGGCTGAAGAGCCTCATGTGGCTCGCGAGCCACACTTTGCCGACCCCTGCCATAATATCTAGGGACTAGCATCATGTCACGATTCTATATATGTGTGCCCTCCCCATCTCTTTTTCCTACAACATATATTTTGTCATCATTATATTAATGTTGTATATTGTATTTGCTTCCTTTCTCTTATGACTGGTTTTATATTCTTAAATATTCCAAATCAAAAGAGAACAAATACATACAACCATTTGTTTCTCTAGTGTCTTATGGTTAAATGAACCATTATACATCAATGTACTCAACACTGAAAACATACCACTCACAGCCTAACCCACTGATGGTATGGGAGAAATATAAAGCTAAAGTAACAGATAATTAGCACAATTATATTCAGGAGAAAACATAAAAAACAGTTAAACAGTAAAAATAATATTCACCAGAACATTAAGTTGCCCAGATTGAAAATAAGTTTGACCGTTCTGAACGTGAAGAAGAATTAGAAAGGGCCAAAAATATTAGTCATGGTACAGGAAGCAAATCATCATCTTCTCCAAATTTGGTACAATTATCTGGGAAATTGAGACAGATGCAGCAGGCTATTAAGGACGATTCTTTAAAAACCTAATGCTTAGCCAATTAATAATTAGAAAAGCCCTTTCTGAGGGAATCCAGATGAAGTCTTACTGATGTTAATGCCCAATTTCTGGAACATTATAACAGGAAAAACTCATTCAGAATCACATATCATCTACATGAATAAATCAAAAAGTTCTCCTTTTGTATTATTCTTAGGCCCGCACATATTCAGATAGAACTGCGGATGAGTTAGTCAGTATCGTAATGATGTTCTGAAAAGGAAAATCCCCAGTAGAGTGCAGAATAAGTCTACTGATTTTAGGCTTGTTCGCTACCAGTAATAGCATCTAGATAGGGCGTCTGCTAAACATTAGGTTTTAACTTGGCACATCGCTTCTGAATCCTGGTAAAGTTTTAGCACACAGTTTGGCATACAGTGGAGGAATCTATCTTAATTTCAATGCAAAGTGGAAACAGTGTATACTGACCTGGGAACAGAGGCGGTTCTGGCTAGATTTACGCCCTGGGCGAACCACCCCTTGACTCCCCCTGGACCACCTCCACCAGCATCCCCCAGATGGCGCTCGTGCACCCTCAAATGGATTGCACCCTGGGCTGTCGCCCACACCGCCCATAACTAAAACCCATCCTGCCTGGGAACATGATAGATTTCACTTGAAGACTCCCAGGGGTTATTGGCAAATACTAAGAGGGTTATTGACTAAAGTCTGAATTATCACTTAAAGATGTGAATTTGACACTTCCCCATATTCAGCAAACTCTGCGATGTGGTGAATTTGCCAGCTAATGAGGGTTGCACACAATAGACAGCTAGTGTCGCAGTCACAACTTCACTATGGGAATATTGTTGCTATGGGAATCCGCTGTTTAGTGAATAAGGAGTAGAGAATCAGGGCGTAGACACCTGAAGTGAGGAGAATTCACTTCAACAGTCAAATTCTCACTTTAGTCAATAACCTCCACAGTCTATTGGGGAACCCTCAAGTTCTTCAGTCTGATAATTTTCCAAGAGGCTCCACCTTACTCCTGCCTAACCCCAAACCGTTCTATCCAAACCCCACCTAGTTTTGCTCCCCAAGCAAACACATTTGCTGAAATTTACATAACGCTGAACCGTGTTGTAATTGTATCTATCCTCCTAAACCCAACAGTGACATTATATATATATATATATATATATATATATATATATATATATATATATATATATATATATATATATATATATATATATATAAACAAAAACAAAAGGCTAGAACAATAGACCACCCATTGTTTTTTAACAGCAGACAGAAGTATTTCCAATGGATTGATCTCCTTATGGTTTCAGACCTTAAAGGAGACCAAAAGTGAAAAAATAAAAAACAAAAGTTAAAATTCTTACCTTATACTGAGCCGATTGATTACAGTCACAGCATGAGTTGTTCTGTAATTAGCCGGCTCCCAATGCTTCCCCTGATGCCTCCTGCACAGCGCGCTGGCTGACACAGAAGCCAGCGTGTAACTCCTTCTTCTACTTCCCTGGCCTCATACATCATCACACTCATTGCGTGCAGCGTTCTCATTGGCCCCTGCAATGAACATGGATGATGTTTAAGCCCTGAAACACCTATGGTGTAACAGGGTGGGAGGAGCTGCGGCGCTGGCTGCCAGTCAGCCAGCATTGTGAAGAAGCACCGGGGGAAGCATCAGGAGCCGGCTAATTACAGCACAGCTCATGCTGTGACTGTAATCAACTGGTTCAGTATAAGGTAAGTAATTTAACTGTTATTTTTTAATTTTTTCACTTTGGTTCTCCTTTAATATTGAATAAAATCCATTTTAAGTTGCTATATCTCTCACAGTGCTTCTAAAAGTCATCACATAGTATCTGTAAGAGCAAGTTGTACATTATAATATTACGCTAATGTATCAAATCCAACTGAACATAAAAAAGGCCTTATGGAACATAAGTATCTCTTAGCAAGCTGTAAGCTGCCTGTAAAACTCCCCAGGTTGTCATAATATAAAAGTGCTTTTACTAAAAGGAGCCCCATTGCACATCTAGTCATCGTATCATGTAATAATATACAGCGTGTACATGGATAAATAGATCAGTGGATAAATAAAGGGCATTTAAGAACACATTTTATAGACAAAAATGAATTCAGTACTTAAGGGAAAACACAACCCAAACTCATAAATTCATTTCCCTTCTTTATACAAAATAACTTTTTTCCTGATCGACTCCTCTGGGTTATTCACATTAACAGTGACGTCACAAGACTGCAATGAAAAGAATAATAAGTTCTTACAACTTGTTTATCTGGGTTAGAGAAATGAGTTGATTATGCCATGATGGGGCATTAGCAATGCAAGGAGATGGAGAGGGTACACTGCAAATCAAAAGAGACAACTAAATATGGAAAACTGAGCCATGTGGAGTGAAAACGCTATGCTGAAGGCCTGAACAGAATATCAAGGCTAACAGAAATAGAGACCTAAAAAAGCCAAATCTTGGCCTTAATGCCAAATCTTTAATAAATACCTGTATACATACCAGAACAAAAAGAGATAAAAACCACTAAAAGGAGCAAAAATGCTCACTCACACAATAACACACCTCACCCCTGTATAAATGTGTTGAATATATAAATCACAATACTAAATAGATAAATATACTGTATACTCGTGTATAAGTTCATTTCGTTTATAAGTCGAGGAAAGTTTTTGGACCAACAATTATGAAATTTGCTATGACCCATGGATAAGTCGAGAGTAAAACTTGGGGGTTTTGTTAGTATAACATATTAAAGAATTGTTGGAAAACTACAAGATAACAATAAGATTTTATTTATTTCTGTCAGCTACAGTTTAGTGTGTGTTCTCCTTTAAAGGGCAGTCTCTGACTGCATGTGCTTTCTGTTTGCTGGCCCCAGTCCCTTTGCTGGTGTGAGAGTCTGCAATATATGGATGCTGTTAACAGGCTTGCCCAACCAACCTCCCCCATCCCCAGTGAGTTTATTCAGCATTCTTGTGTGTGTGTGCTGTAATTACTTGCAATTTCAGGTCAGTGCCTCTGATGCTGTGCTGTTTGTGTCGCGGTTCCAAGCAGCTCTCTCTAGCCGGCTCTGTTGATATTTATTTATGGTAGTGACCAATTTTAATCTTTCCACTGTCATAGAACTGAGTTTTAATAAATTATTAATAAAAGTTATATTTTACTTTATACTTTCAACATCCTTGTGCACAAAAGTGTGCAGGTATAACACGTTCCCTTTATTTATTTGCAAATATATAGATATAAGACTTGTAAAAAGCCTGCAGAAGCGCCCAGTTTGTGAGGAGTGAAACGCATCTGTTTCCAGCTGTCCATTACACGGCCTGTATCCACAGTACTTTCACTATCCACCCTACTTTCGCTGACTCTGTTTTGGGTGTATTGAAGGTATTAGTACATGTATTTTCACAGGTCTTAAATCTATATATTTATAGATTTATTATTGTGATATATATATCTATATCCGATGCATTCTATTTATCAGTAACAATTTATTTTGGTGGAGAAACATTTTTATCCTTTATAAATCAGGGACACAAAAACTGACTGCGAAATTATTATGATTATTATTATTATTTATTCGTTCTTATATAGTGCTACTATTTTACGCAGCGCTTTACAGAGATTCATCATTCACTTCAGTCCCTGCCCCATGGACTTACCATCTAGTTTCCCTATTTTGTCACACACACACAGGGGTGTGGAGTAAAATCAATCGATATGGTTGAATTGGTCTTAGTAATTATGTCCCATGGTGCCATTCTAAAAATGAGTGAATATGGAGTAATCTGGAAAAATGTAAAGGAGACTGCAGTTTGGATATAAAAGAAACAAAAACTTTAATTGGTCGCTATATCCTCCTCATCATCACTGATCATAATACGAGTGTACCAATGCTGCAGTTAACTTTTAGGGCCTTATTGACTAGAAGATAAATTCACCTCACTACAATTCGAGTCGCATCTAAAAAATAGTCGCAAAATCACTTCTCATTATTGATGAAGCTGCAATTAGTCTTTTCAAAGAAATGGACAGCTTGTAACGATGCGTTACTGTAAAGTTGCGGAGAAAGAGACTGCTAGTAGGAACTACAGAGAACTTGGCACTAGTTAATCTTAAAGAGTGGAGTCTAAGGCACTCTCCGGTCTTCACCTTTTAACCTTTGCACGGAGGTACTGGACTTGGCTGCCAAGAGTACCCAGGTCGCAACCCCCAAGGTAGCTGTTCTATGGTGGTTCACAGAGGAGGTCAGGAAGAGCACAGGAGAGACTGAAAACAGGTGAGCACAAGTATGGAGACAGCGGAAACTGGTCACTAGCAGTGGCAGGGAAAAACTTTGGCAAAGACTGTAACTTTAATAATTACTTCAAGCACAGGTACTAAACTTGTAACTGACAGAGCCCAAAACCAGCATAGGAAGGTCTATATTCGGGTGCAGGGTCTGAAACACGTGAGCATGTCTGCCTTATATAGGCAGAGAGGCAGGCACGCTCCTGCCTCTGTGCGCCCCCGTGATGTTACCTCGGTCGAGTCTCGTGAGCAAGACAGGAAAACGTCAGCAGCGCGTGACCGCGACAGACATGCGCGTAGGAGGAATGCGGCACTGGACCGAACGCCGGTAAGTATTCCTTACACAGGCTGTTGTGTGGTGAAGTCAGTCAGCTAGTAATAGAATGCGAAGCGCTGCCATCAGCCCCTAATTCACCAGTCTGAAATGACAAAATCAAACACATGAATTCAAAGCAGTTCATCTAGTCACATTCGCTCCTTCAGCGCACTCCTCCGCTTAATCAATAGTAGAAGTACCTGTGCACACGCAAGCAAAGTGATCTGTAAAATAGCGACTATTGTAGTCACCTGAATTAGTCGCATATTCACCACATTGCAGAGCTTGCTCATTAAGTGAATATGGGGAAGTGGTAAATAGAATTATTTACAATGATTTATATTAATACTACAGTAAATATTCCTATTATAATCTCCATTTTACACCATTTATTCTAACGTTGACATAGCAGGGACCATTTACCAACATCTGATTGAGTTTTGCATTAGCGGCAGGTACACTAAACATTCTAATCAGCACAGTTGGTGATAACCTGTGACATGGAACTGTTACAGTAATTCCTTATTAAAGATGTTTTGGAATGTACTTTATTCAATAAATACAAACTCTTTTAGTTGTAAACATGAATAACTTGGCATAAACATGTATTGTGCGCATAAACAATTCTGAGGGGTTACCATTTATCGCTCCGTCATGGAAACACGTACAGTGGCTGATCTGGTTGCCAATTGTGTTGCTTTCTTTTTGACACCCAGATTAATGGTGTAGAAACATAGCAGTTGTGTTTTGTGTAACAAATTGATTAATGAAAGAAATTTACACATCCATAGATGGCCTAGAAATATAATATAATCTCAAGGATTACAGGTACCAGTTGTTTGGTTATTTACATTTGTATTTAATGGCTTAGTGGAACTAATAGATGTAGTATAAGTGTGACCTGTGATCCAGTACAGCAGATTATAGATAAAAACAGGGCCAGGCCAAGGGGTAGCTGCTGCCTACACTGCTGGAGAGGGAGCGCTATCATGGTGGGTGCTCCCTTTGCTTCCTCTGGCCAGATTCTCAGTGTACCATTACACTTAGAGCTGCAGCAGAATCCTCAGTGCTGCCTTTAACTTTCTGTGCAGAAGGAAGTTAAAGGAAGTGCTGGGGATAGGATTGCTGTAGCGCTAAGCATTATTTTACATGGAGAGCCGGGACACGGGAAGGGAGGGAAGCCCACCTTGACAACCACCCCCCTTCAGTGAAAATCTGGTACACAAGAGCACCACAGAAAGAGGGGGAGTGGGATGTTTAGATCGCCACAGAATGGTGAAAGGAGAATGTCTTGGGCCAGCACAGCATGCACAGCATGGAGAAATGGGGGTTGTGGTGCAGCACAGAATGGGGAAAGAGGGGTTGTGGGGCAGCACAGAATGGGGAAAGGGGGTGTTGTGAGGCAGCACAGTATGAGGAAAGAGGGGTTGTGGGGGAAGCACAGCATTGGGAAAGTGAAGGTTGGTTAAGGTATAGAGAAATGTTGGGGGAAGAAAGGAACTTAAAAATTGCACAACTACACACTGACCTGCTGTGGGCGTTATATGGGGGAGGAACTGCTCCACTGTTTGAGGAATAATGGAGGGGAGACTGCACTGGATAAGAAATAGGTATATTTGGAAGCAATAGCACAAGGAAGCAAGAATAATAAAAGACAATTTTTGATTGGTTTCTATAGGTTACTAGACCTCTATAACGTTTACCCCTGTTAAGGAATTCCCCTGATAAATTGCAAAAAGACAAGATGTGAAAATGTAGGTTCCAAAATACTTGGACAACACAGACTTAATGATTATTTCAGCTCTGTGTATGCCAAAGACCAAACAATGGAGGGTTCCCAATGGGAATATTGTATCAATCATTTACAGATGAGTCCTAGCATGGATTTGATCAAAAAAAGATTATACAAATTGAAAAATAAATGTAGTAAAGGGTCACTGTAGTGTTGATATAACTGCACACATACATATGAAACTTGTTTTTACTAAGCCAGTTGCTGGCATAAATAGTTAAAAAAATGTTCAGGGAAGAAGTAATACTTGCAGTTTGTTTCCCTTAATTAGTTTTACTTAGAGCTGACATTTTCCTGCCCCCTCCCCCCCTCCATATCCCTCCTTTTTCTGTTCTGCAAGTCAGGCAACATGAGAATAAAAAGCTTCCTGACTGCTATTGGTTAAGCCGTGTGCTGACCTTTTGGCCACATAAATTGAGTTGGAATGCAGGCGATTACAGAGGGAAAGCTGACTTGTGCACATGTGCTAAGTAGTAAGTAGGGAAAAAATGTCCGGGGGAGGGTACCTTTTCATGGAAAACTGGTCAGTACATGTCACACACACATTTCCTTGTGCGAGAGTTTATCAGGGCTGCCTACTCAATCATTCTGCGTCACATCAAACAGCTACTGGGGAGAAACACTTCTCACTAAAGTATAGTACTGCATACAGTATGTAAAGATGCAATCTGACTATAGTTCCCCTTTAATTAACAAGGCATCAACTAACTACTGTAGTCCCCTCTTCTTTTGTAGGTGTGACATAAATAATTTAATCAGCATGGAATTTCATCTAAATTGCTTTAGATTTAGTAGTGATTAAGTTCTTGGTACCTTTAGTGAGGGCAGTTTTATTGCAATGCTAAGGTTGAAATCAAGATTGTGGTGGGTCTAGTAGGGAATGGTATAAGAGACAGGAGGACAGATCTTTATTTACATGATGCTCAAGTAGTTTTAAACTGAAATGAAGAAAGGGGACTGCATGATGATTGGAGAGGGACGTGGGATCCAAAGTGGGTATTAACTATGGCTTGTTTCAAGAAGGACAGATGTGTTTCAATGGAAAGAGATAGGTGGAAGAGGTGCCTAAGGCTGAAAGAAATATATGGGAGAGGTAAGGAATTAGTGGTACGGTGGGCTCTGAAGATGAGAGAACAGGTTTCTTCTTCAATGTTAATGTATAAGCAGGGTTGTATTATAAAGTTATTAATGGTAGCCCAATGAAAGGAAATGGACTCATATATTATAACTATGTTATCAATATGTGTCAATATACAGTATCTTCTCTCACAATTCATATGCAAATCTGTAATGAGATCATTACTGTGTCAAATATAATTTATGAGCATAATTCATAATTGTTTATAGAGAAGGGAGAGGTTGCTGAATAGAAAAAAAAAACAGTTTTGTTTGTACTAGAAATCATAGTCGTAGCTGTAGCACAGAGTAAAACTACATTACTAAATGAACTATAGATTCTGTGAGATTTAATCTAGCTTAGCCCTGCAGGAAATAGTCTAAAAGGCTTAACGAGCGCCTTGATGATTGAACAATTGAAATGTTGTTAGTGATCAGGAAAAAAAAAGTTAAGAGGCTGGAAAACCTCCAAGCTAGGATAATAAAATAAAGAACCATAAAATAAGTAGAGGAAGAATTAGTTTGCTGTGTCTAAGGAGTGCAATTATGGCAGACATGCTAGTTTCAATGGTCCTAAAATCTCCGCCAATGTAAATCACTCCATGTTTTATTGTACAGAAGACTAATATTAGCATTATTATTTATTACATCCTATATCCCACTGAACATATCAAAAATGTATGTTCAGTGTTCAACAAATGTAATACAAGATAGAGGGCATAAAATCATGTTTGACATGACATTTAGTAATTTACTGGTGTGTATCCAGTTGTCTGACTGTTCCTATTTTTAACTATGCTTTTCTAAGTATTTAAAATCATTTACGGAATGTAATTTTATGTAATGAATTAGAAAACAAGTAGCCAAAAATAATTTTTTACAGTATTTATTATATACTTATTTTCATTGAGAATTCTGAAATAATAATAATAAAAAAAAAAATCATAAAGAAGGAGGTGGGCGGTACCTCTGTGAGGTTATGCACTTGCAAGATTCTGATTGGTTACTCAGAATTCTCCAGACTTTCTTTCAAATCCCTGGCTTAAGATTCCAAAATTGAACTGCTTGCTGAAGAGGAGGTAGGTGAGAGAAGTAGCTCCTACAATAAAGTTCCTATAAACTAAAAAAAGGAAGGGAATAAGCAAATACAATGTAATGCAAAAGCATTTATTTAACAGCAGCAAACAGGAAAATAAATATTAGATACAGGACTGTTCCTTTAAAATGGCAGTATCTAGGACTTATACACACTGTTGAAAGTAATACTGTAGAGCTTAATTTGTGCTCTTCCTACCTGACTGCTGACTAGAGTACTTTCATTACAAAGGCTAACCTGCTCTGCAATCCAACTCATGTAAAAGCAAGCAGCTTATTACATGGCGTAGCTCCTCCCACTAGCCCTTGACACAAGTTCAGACAGAGCATGCTCCTGTCTTGTTCCCTTCTGTGCTGTGGAGTTTGTGATATGCATCCATCCTTTCAAGGGATGAAAGGTCTGCTGAAATAAACATGGTTGTCGCATTGTTAAGCAAAATATAAGTGTATCTGTTCAGCTTGCAGGAAGTTCATCTTATACTTTTCCAAACCTAACTGTAAGGTTTTCATTCTTAACAAGTCTCTCCACCTGTGGTGTTTATGGCTTGATTTGTCTGCACATGGGACAATTACCATTGCGCCTAGGGTGCCATTAGGGCCAGAGCCACCTCTGACACTACCCTCAGGAATGTATGTACAATTTGAAAACTTCAGTAGGATCCATCAGATGATTCCCGTTTTTCCCTGGTAGGTCAGTTCTATACTTACTAGTCAAAATTCGTATGTAGATCAATGATTCTATATAGTCCTGTCTGTAAACAAGCTGCAGCCTAGCAATTAAAGATAAAATACCTGTAAATGAAAATGCTTACATGTTTTATGCTTCAAAGGACTCTATAAAGAAAAAATAAATACATATTTCCCATATGATTTTATATTTAGAATTAATGGAACCTGCAATTGTGAAATGTTTTATAGCTTTTGTAAAAAGGAGAATGCATTTATTTTTCTGGGGCATTTCACGAATACGTTTTCATCTGGATTGACTTATATAGAATGAAAGAAATGAACTGAAATTCAAAGCTACAGATGGCATTATTACAGGTACTCTTTTGGAATTACCACTATTTTGTCCCAAATGGAAATATTTTTCCTTTCCTTTTCTGGTTTAATTGATCATTTAAAGATTGGGCTTTCCCAGATTGTTAATATAAGGACAAATACCCTCTGGAAAAAGTTTGGAGTATTTTGATATATTCTGCATACTATTCCATTCATTTAACATATGCTATTTTAGAAAAAAAATGATATTTTAGAAACAGGGGGTCTCTGTGCAAGCCGGTTGGACGTGACTATGTAACTTACCGGATATGTTATAAATAAGCAATAGATTTATAATACGTGTTCATTAGTGGATAAATCAGGATATAAACTTTGTAATTTACCAGCTTGTACAGTTAGATGGCAGCACAGACCACATATCTAGTTCCCAGCAATGTACAGTATAAGTAATAAAATCCAGCTGCATTGTGTATGTAATATATCCATTGCTACACAATATTAAGTAATAGTCATACTGGTAAAATGCAACATGAAGCTAAATTGAAGCAGGGCTGTAGTTTTAGGGCCTCATTGAGTAAAGTCCCTCAGGGGGTTATTCACTAAAGTGCAAATTCGACTGTTGAATTCCCAAACAGCAGATTCCCACAGCAAATACGCAACCGCGACAAATTCCCCATTGTAAAGTCGCAACTGCAACAATTTTACAAGTTGCGACTGTGACAATTTTCCATAGTAAAGTCGTCGACTGCGACAATATCCTCATTGTAAAGATGTGACTGCGACAGTAGCAGTTTATTGAGACTGTCTTTAGCTGGCGAATTCACGCCTATACGCAACAATTTGGACTTTAGTGAATAACCTCCATAGCCTCAGTTGCCATTGTCACTATTGAACAAGTCAAAGTAGTGAATATATTACCAATTTGGGAGACTAAGCGAATCGCAAACTCACAGAGAACTTTGCAAGCACATGTACCTTTATTGACTAAAATGTGGAGTGTGTCAAAGGTACGAATGTGACTAGGTGAACTGCTCCAAATTCACCTGTTCGTCTTTGCCACTTCAGACTGGCGAATTGGGGGGTTGATGACAGGGCTCCACGTTATGTTTCGGCCGAACGTCACCACGTGATGCGTGTACGTGATGACGTTCAGTCGAAATGTCATCACGTGTCAGCGCCGAGGGTCACCACCCCCAGAAGGTTGAGAACCGCTGACTTAGATACAGTTAGTAGGACTTAGTGAGGATGACATCACTACACTGCACTGGAGGAATTCACATCACTCTGCATGACTTCACATCCTGCTTCTATCCAACTGACTATGCCACACAATGCATCCAATAGCGTTCACTGCTATCCACTAGTTCGAGAAGACTATTCACCGCTTAGTCAATAATGAGAAGTCAATTTGCAACTATTTTGGTGATGCAACTCAAATTGTAACGAGGTAAATTCGACAAGTGAATTCACCCTTCAGTCAATGAGGCCCGCAGAGTTTGCTGAATATGCTACAATTGGGAACTTGTGAATTCATATGAATTTGGACCATTACGCCACTGTTCAGACTTTCATGAATAAGCCCCATTTATAGAGGGATGAGTAATGATCAACAGGTGGGCCAATCTAAATTATTTCATTTAGTGCAACTGGTGAATTACAATTTTAAGGGTTTATACCCAAAACTGGGAACATGCCATTCCACTTACCGGTACAACATTTGGGTGTGGTATGGCCTATAAGTAATACTGCTCCAGATCTTTCTTTAACATCTTACTTTCTACATATACACATAAGGCACTGGCTTGCTTAACACGGAACTGGATGATTCAGCTTCACGTGGCGTAATCAGATAATAGTGGCATTTGGGGCCAAATTTCCTCATTCCTGACAATATAGATCTGGGGGGGTGAAGATTTATGGCAATTTTTGTTAGTTAGCTGCAATTCAAATATTCATTGAACTATAGTCATCATTCTCACAATCTGCAGTGTATTTAGATGTTTTGCAGAAATTCTACAGTACAGTAGTTAGGTAAGAGTACATCAATCTCCTTCCCATGCATATATTACAGACATAGCACGTATAATGTAGTGCGTGCGGTCTAAACAGACTCACACATCATCATAATGAAAACTAATAATGAAGCCTTGAAATCAGACACAGCCATAAACCATTATTTACCTGCAACTCCTTTTTAAAGGGCAAGTAACAGCGAAAGAAAATTGCCTTTTTGTAGTGGCATAGCAGTTATTTCTACTGTATACAGTATTAAAAACGGTATCTTTGAATTTGAATTATCGATTTGATAACTGGACAGTGGCATAGTTATTCTTGCAGGGGCCCTCTTGAAAGATTTTACCCCAGCATATAATATTTTTTGTAAGAACGGTATGGGATTTTCTTTTTCTTGTGTTAATGGTCCTTTAATGATGACAAAACATGGCCCCTAATGTTTTTGATATATTACTGTGATTATCAGAAAAGTCTTGCGCATGTACATGTGAGATTGGCAGAGTTCAGAGGAGTTTGTAATCATCTCTGGGATGTGATGGAGGGCTGTGATACATACAGTAGGCATCAGAAGGAGGGACATGGTAGCTGTGGTTTTGAGATGTAGGTTATTTGGCTTTACTAGGGAGCTGGATCCTTTGCATTGATAACCTGGTAACTGTGGCAAAGAGGGCACTGTTACCCATGAGTACTGAGATCTATACACTGATGGTTTTAGTAAACCTTTTTAATTGTGGAGTTGGGGCAATGGAAATGTTGCCCTAGGTACTTGGGATGCTCAGTTTTTTGGTAATTTAGTAACAGGGTACTTGGCAGTTAAACAGCTGTTCACGTTCTTTATACCTCTGAAGAAGGTGTACAACAGCATCGAATGTCACTGCAATGAAAAGTTGAAATGTTGGCAAGACTGGTGTCTTCAGAAGTGCCTTTTGCTTTTATTCATTAATTTTTTTTGGAGTCGTTTTTTCTGAACAGTGAAGTTTTTTTCATCTTTGGAACACTGTCATCTGAATACCGTGGTTCCACATTGATTACTTTACATGCGATTTTATCTCCTTATTTTGTGAGTATATTTTGTGATTTTCCTAATAAATGTACCATACAGTTTTACACTATATAGTGTTTTTCGTTTTCATATGAAATTGAATGAGAAACCCGGTGAGACCCTTGCGTGCTGCTTTTTGAGTTTGATATGATTACTACTACAGTGAAGATTCTGCTATTTATTTCAACATCCTTAAACAATCTTTCAAGGCTGTTATCTGATTTGCATCTGGTGAGCATATATATATATATATATAGAGTAGATTTGGATTCACAAAAAGCATACACCAGGGTGTTTTTGGATTTCAAGCATTTTTTTTTGCCCATTTGTTCACATTTACTTTTGAAGATTTCACTACGTGGGACGTTTTGGAACTTTTCTTTTTCTTTTATTGTGTTACTAGTTTACGCATTCAGTGCGTTTTGTTTGCACTTCTTCCTCAGGTTGTTTTTCCTGGCATTTGTTTTCAGTTCAAGACTGGTGTGCATATGCCTCATTAATTTAAAAACAAAATTGAAATTTGTAAAGGGCTCACTGAGGCCTGGGGACATCATGAGGTTTCCCTGTGTCCTGATGGGCCAGTCCACACTGGCCGTGGCCACATGGTACAAAAGGTATCAGGTGAATCTCCGTGATGTCCCACTTAGTTGCTTAGCTAAGTTCATACCTAGTAACCTTCTAAACCCAAGTTCATGCCCGGTAACCTTCTAAACCCTGGGTGCCACCAGGGTTATTCTTGTGTCCTGGTGGACCAAACCAACACTGTATATATGGAACTGTTCATGGCACAGAGAGTGGATTAGACTGTTGCAATTTTAATCAGCAGGCCTACATACCCTAGAACTTACATTTTGTATATCTTGTAGAATGGAAATATTAAGTATTGTGAGGATGTAGTATGTGAAGGGAGATATTTTGCCCCAATAACGAGAAACTATTACTGGAGGTCAGTCCAGATTTTATAGATCACCCCAGCTTCAGGCTAGAGCCTAGTTTAAAAGGCAGCTGGGAGAGCCAGTTGGGTGTGGTTGAGGCTGGTAAACTGACAAGTTGTGTCTGTTGCTGGGGTAGTGAGTCAAGTGAGAGAAACAAGGACCTGTGAATAAAGACCTTGCAAGAAGACTTTGGCTGTGCAGCACATGAAAATCCCAAGGAGACAGTCCAGGAGAAAGGAAGGTACTCTCTATTTTCTATCCAGAACTATATGAGGTGCAGTTACCCACTGTTTTTCTGACAAAGGATTTTCACTCTGAAAGTGGTGTCTGAATATACTTTGTTTGGCCAAGAAAGGCTGTGTTTTGATATCATTTTGTAAATAAACGCTAAATACATAAGAAACTCACTGCGTTGATTGCTAAAGACTGCACCGGCATTTGAGGGATTCCCCACAGCATTTATTTAGTCTCTTTTCTTTGCAAATATGTCCATATTTCGAATTTCTGCAGTGTTTCTCCAATAGGATATTGCTGACACTGGTTGTACATCATGCAAACTGTTTTTTATCACTTACTAGAATGGATTTGCCATCGTCACTTACTGCCAACATTAATCTGTGTGCAGGTTGCTTTGTCTTCTCTCAGGAGCGGATATTTTTGTTTTATTTTTTATTTGTTTTTTTGCGCTAAATTTATTTTTGTGGTTTCTGATGTTGTTAATCTTAGTTTCTCCCTGGTGTACCATTAGTGTATGGTATAGATTCTGAAGTATTGCCTTTGTGCTGTAAAAATGTTTTAGATTAAGTTAATGGGTTCATTCCTTGACTTGTCTTGCATGCTGGGAGTTATGCATGGGCACAAGTGGATATTATTTTTTATTACAAAAAAAATTCATGATTCGTTCTTGTGGAATTTGTTCACAATTTTATGTCATTGTTCCAATTTATCAGTAACTCTAGACTTGGGAATTTGCTGTATCTTTGATAGTTTGATAGATTAGAATTTAGATTTTAGTCCCCATACATAGATCGTTCCATATTTCACTGTTTGGTAATACAGTTTTGGTTTCCAAATTGAAAGAGTGAATAAAGCAATAAAATGTCATTTTTTTTTTTTTTCTTTTTGTGAAATTGCGGGAGATGAACAGGAATGAAAAGCAATTGGAAAAACTTCGATGTAGATGAGGGAAACTGTGTTGTGTGATAACAAGTTTCTAGAGAAACAAATATAGGAAATAAACAGAATTTGTCAAAGCATTATGGCTGAGAGAGCCATATAGTGCGGCTCTGCTCAGCCATTTTGAATTCAGAGCCGGTGGCATCAGCGGCTCTGGATTGGCTAGCGACCCAGAAGCGTGGT
Source organism: Pipa parva (assembly GCA_019650415.1). Lineage (NCBI taxonomy): Eukaryota > Metazoa > Chordata > Amphibia > Anura > Pipidae > Pipa > Pipa parva. Next base: position 24,337 of record WMED01001819.1, read on the forward strand.
AACTTACAGCTCCGGATTGCTAGCCAAAGTGCTCAGAGAATTTTGTCTCTACAGCGCTTGCCGGCGATTAGCCAGCAGACTGTAACAAACAGTGCTTGCATGTGAGCACCGCTCGATACAGTCAAAGAGCCAGATGCAGCCATCAAAAGAGCCACATCTGACTGAAGAGCCATAGGATGCAGACCCCTGTTCTAACATAATCACAGAATAGGAATCTTTAACGAAATAACTGAAATCAGCCTAGGAATAAAGCCAAATATTGTCTTTTCCCAAAATATATTATAGAATTATTATAGAATAAGACATTAGCGCACTGCAATAAAAGACAGTAGATTACAGTGTGAATTGTCACGTACATGCGTGAATTACCGAAAATTCGTCACTTCTCTTTTCTGTGATGTCGCAAATTCAGATTCTATTCGATATACGGTAACTGGGGGGGCTTATGACAGGGTTTCTGCTTTTGACATTACCGTCAAAGAGAGAGAAAATAAATATGGCAGCAAACTCCCCTCATAAACTAGGAATTAATTACCATTAAAATGAAAGTAGAAAACAAGTGGTGACTGTTTGGCGCAATATTGGAGACAATACAGGTGACTGTGACGAAATGGGGGCATTGTCCTTTATCATATTAAAGGGGAACTAAATGCTCATTAGATCCAGGGGTGATCCTTATGGAGGGAAGGGGGAGCACTGCCTCCTGGTCTGAGTAACTTGTGTTGTACATAAGAACCTGAAGCAAAAAAGGAAAATGTTACTAAAAAGACCTATTTTTCTAATACTGTAAATGTAGACCACAAACATTGTAGATCAAAATAAGTGCCGGTGAAGAAAATAAGATTATTGAGCTAAAACAAGTAATAACACAATAAGAAAGAAGAAGCGGCAATTTATATCTCAAGCGCTGAGTAGGTAGAAAAAAACGCACTGTATAGTATGGAAAGAAATTCATTTTTACCGGGGAAGAAAACAAACTAAAACAAGGTAATATTTTAAAAGGTTTATGAATTTTATTAAACTCATAAATTACAAAATGTTGCCAAATGTTTATAGAGAACTTATTCAAAGACGTTCGCAATGTTCAGTTAATAATGATCATGACTTTTTCCCATGAGTTGTAAATTATCGAGGCGCCATAAATAATGCTAAATCCACAAAACTCTCAACAATTTTTATGAATTTAAAAAAAAAAAAATTGACCGGTTAAACCGTGTCTGCAAATAAGAGTCATATTAAATAAATAAATAAATAACATTTGAAAGGGGCTGGACTTAACATTTAGTAAGTTGTATATAGGGTTGTTATTAAACCATTTGATATTGGTCTTTGTTTCTCACTTTTTTTCTATTTTATTTTATTTTACCTGTTCTTTTTGGCTAATTCTTTTTACTTTTGACAGTAACAATGGTCACTGACCCTCATCAACCAGCAATAATTCTGAGACTTATCATTTAGAATTATAGTTCAATACATTATCTTTCTGTTCAAGCTCTGTACTTATCGTTCTTCTAGTCTGTACCTAACTCAGCAGAAGGTTGTCAGGATAATTTAACTTAGTAACCGGAAGAAGAATTTAAATGTAAAGAAGAACAAACAAATCTAAACTCTTAGAAAACTGCTGAATGAAAACATGTACAACTTGTTCTAGAGCAGTGTTTCCCAAACTTGTTCTGTTTGTGGCCCAGTTATTTTTGTGCTTTCT
>WMED01001820.1:0-26040 GCA_019650415.1 Pipa parva
CATTACTACAGGTAATGAGGGGAGGAAAGAGGAGACTCTTAAAGAAGATGTTACAGGTCTTTGAGAGTCAGAAATCTTGATTGTTTGTAGGTGAGCAAATACTTATTTTCCACCATAATTTGAAAAAAAAGTCTTAAAAAATCAGACAGTGTGGCAAGGTCCGGCTGCCAAAACTGTTTCCTAAGAGTTATAAGTGCTACCACAAACCATCACCCACTTTCACCCTCATTCAGCGCCAACTGACCCCACCTATTTCTATTTCTACAAATTGGCTCCTGGATTTCCACCATGTGTTGAATAACTGACTACAATTAACAATAAGTGTATACACATATAGATAGATAGATAGATAGATAGATAGATAGATATTTGTCAATTCTACATATGTACATAAGGACATACAAGGATTGAAATTGTGTTACTCATCTTTCCAGTCATTTCCATATTGTTTATATTTATCTTTACATATGTATACATTTTCTTTTGGTCCCTGTTTTATGCATGCAAACAATCACACTTTGTGGAGGTATTTTAATGGTATGAAGTTTTTCTTTAACCAAAAACATCAAAAAATAGGTACTTTTAATGCCGCACCAATATTTTGGGGAAATTGGTTATCTATTGTGGAGTTATGCTTTAAAAAAATGCAGGTATGCCTTTGGCACAACTGAAAGTGCCCTTGTGAACCCACTTTGGGATGTTTTTGGCAGCTGTGTCCTTATGAGCACCTATGCTTATTTGGAATTGTTCTATTCAAAAGACATTGATCCTTCATATTTAGCTAGTTTTTGTGTTTTTTTTCCATTAGTTTTTCAAACATGCTGTTATGGCATAGTCTATCATTGCAATTCCTCATTTATCAGAAAACTGTCTCAAACCATTTATCTATAAGGATTTGTATTCAGAAATTTGCATCTACATTGACAAGGTTGGTTGCTCCCTGGTGAGCGAGCGCTCCTTCTGCGTAGGCTGTGAATCCAACCTGAAACATGTCAGGTCAGGTCTTCTACCTGCACTGAAGCAGAGGTTGCGACGGCGAGTGTGCCCTGTCTTGCTCGCGTACCATAGGTTCGCCATCTGTCTGGCTCGCGTACCATAGGTTCGCCATCGCTGATCAATAGACACTGGTAAGATAGATCTGATTTTATTACTTTATATCACATTACATTAATAATTACACTTTAATGATGCAGCAGTTTCAGGGAATCAAGTGGCATAATAGGCACAAGGTTGGACTACCTTGCTATCAGACCCATGACCTGGCATTCATTTGGCAGAAAAGTCATAAGAATGTGGAACTTCACAAACTGTAGACTTGATGTTTAGGGTAGTTATGTTTGGTAGGCCTTTCCGCTTACCTTATTCATTTCCTAAAGCACATATATCCTTTATCTTTGGTTGGTGATTATTTATGCAGTCCTCCATACATTGAAGGATCCCTATTATAAAGCTGAAATAGCAAAGAAAGAACATAGAGAGTCGCAGAAGATGTTTAACGTAAAAAGATACTGTATTTGTCTTATGTGAAGAATTTCTTTTATATAGGTCTGCTTCTACTCCAGTACAGTCTGTTCAAACAAATATATATCTTGTTTTAGTTTAAGCATTTAGTGTGCTTTGTTACTTTTGCAGTAAAAAGGTAATTAAATTCACACCAACCCTGTTATCCACTCTTTTATTGAAAATCCCAGATTTCATATCTGTGTAAATATAGTTTTTATTTCCAAACTTAGACGCACTTTGGCGAAAGGATCCAATAAAACAGTAATATATTTTAAGAAACTGGAAAAAATATGACACTTTGTCAAGTTTAACCTCTGTAAAATTCTCTTCTACTTGGAAATCCACAGGGAGGCAATTATTCTGCAGCCAATTAGCAATAGTTATTTTATGTTGTAATAAGTGACAGAACAACTCTTATACTTCTAAAAGTATAAAATGCAGAGAGGGTTTCCACTACAAGTAGTGCTAACTCTTTCATATAGGTACAAATCCTGGATTAGCAAAATCTGTTCATTGTTGAAAATTGAATACTACCACGTTCATGTTCATCAATAAAAAGTGACCTAAATATTTATCAGGAAATTTATAAAAGGGTGAAGTGGTCAAAAAAGGAGTGGGCGAAAGGGTTTCTCCCAATTTCTTCCCTTTGAGACCATGTTGTTAAGTTATAGAAAAAGTAATAAAAAGACTCAGTCAGTGTGATCTGCGAGGTGGCAGGTGCAGTCTATTCAAGGGAAGGCTTTGACCGTGAAGGTGTATGTGACAGCCACTGAATGATTGAGGATGTTGGAATGATGTTGGCTTCTGATGCACTATTTGCAGGGTAAGCGATGCTCTCTTATTTACTGCTTGCCATAAGGCATAAGATGTCCTGGTGTTGACTGCTAATGTGGGACTTCGGTTATAGTAAGGAGAACCTTGTCAGTTTTGCTAAAGGTGATTGTTATCCCCGTATCAAGTTCATGCTAGAAACAAGGTTTGTTTTTGGGGATTATTCTGCCTGTACATATTAGGTCTGACTTTCAGGAATTGAGCCAGTTCCCAGCACTTAGTGCTTGGTGGTAATGGTTAGTACATCCTGTTGGTGCCTGATAAAAAGTGTCTGCTGTAATAATGATCTCTGCAAGTGTCTGTGATGTCATATCCAACTTGACTCTTTTTTAGGCTATTTATGCCAACCTTGGAATGATGTTGCATGCATGAATTACCTTTGTATTTAGGTCATTATCTTCCTGTAACTTATTACATCATAAGCACCTTCCCCTATTGTAATATCTTGTATCACACTGGTCACATTTTTGGTAAGGGGGGACACTCCCACTGATTTTTTTAGATTTTGTGTTGATGTCTTTTTTTCTTTTGCATTCTCTGTTTTGTTGTGATTAATAAATATAATTTGTATTTAAATATGTATGGAGAGTGGCTGTTCTTTCCCTACTGTCCTCCAGGTTGTTTTGATGAATGGTGGAGATGTTACAAACACCCAGGTGCCTTAAATGAGACATGAGGAGTGTAGTAAAATTAATCTTTTTGTCTCAGTTTTGGTATTGGTGTATACCATGCTATGGGGTGTAAATTGCCCCATTGATGCATGAATTTTCAATGATTCGCCACTTCTACAACTTTGCATATTCAGTAAAGCTCATTATTTTTTGTGATGTGACAAAATCATTCACAGTTCACTACATTATGCTGACCTCATATTTACACACATTTTTTTGTTACAAATGTGACAAAACTTTCATAGGGCGAAATTTACTAAAGTTGAAAACTTTTTTTTACTTTTTTGCCCATTTTTGCCTTTTTTTGCCACAAAAGGGGACAAAAAGGTAAAAAAATTATGTTTTTGACCTTTTCACCCAATTTTTGCATGATTTTCAGGTGAAAAATGGGTGAAAAATAAGGGCAAAAAGGTTGAAAATGTCATTTGACCCTTTCACCCAGTTTCGCAGTGAAAAATGGCCAAATATTTCAATTTTCGACTTCAGTAAATTTTGCCCTTTGAGTATTGGTTATCTCTGGGAGTAACAATTCACTCAAGGTTTGAATATGCAGAAGTTAAAATAACTACTATATTCCCAAGCTACAATATACATATCCATGGCAAATTACACTGCAAAAAGCCAATGCTAATTGCCCATCTAAATTCAGAAGGTAGTACATGAAAATCTGTGACAATCTGTGCTTAATGTACTAACTAAAGTACAAGTGTATAGATATGTCACACTTTAAAAAGCTAGTAACGCTGAAAAAAAAATTTCGCTCTTTGGATTGACATGGTAGTTATTCATATCCAATCACTGTAAAAATGTCTTCTTTCAAGTTGAATTCCTGATTTTTTATTGGTTTGCGCTGTCTGTGTCTGTAGGGTGGTTGGACACTTTGTGAATATGCATTATCTAAAGACATATAGGAAACAAAAGGACTAGTTTAAAGTTTATTTACTTAACAGAAACAAGATGGTGGCAATCATAAGGAAGGAAACCAACTCACAATAACACAAAACAACAACTCAACATCTAAGAGAACATTTTTACTAGTGCTGTGTAGGAATAAATGCTATGGCAATTCAAATAGGATTCTTTGTTTAGCATTAATGGTCCTTTAAATATCTGCGAATGAAAGGGTCAAATAAAAGGACATTCTAGCAAAGTAAATGGGTAATTAAATAAAACACAAATCAACCTCCCCAAAGTTTTGGTGATCCATGTAACATACTACCTTACTTAGCGCTCTATCAAAAACTGAAAATAATCATTATAATAAGAAAGGAGATTTGTTTGGGGAGGGGGTAGATTTTTGCTATGTTGTTATGTATGGTTTTGTAGATATAAGGTATTTTATATGTGCACCAGGTTTCGAAGGCAAATTATTTAATTCCACTATATACTTATATATGTGTGTGTGATGAGTGTGATAATAAACCTTAACTCAAGCACAATGATATGTATTATGTAACTCTAGAAGTGGGAGGTTGTGTAAAGGACAATATAAAAGTCTAATCACATACATAAACCTGATAAGCTGAATAAACCACTAGAAAGAGAGCATTTATATGCATTAACATGCTGCTGTAACTATGAGCTAAGACTACCAAGTAGAGGAAGTGACAGGAAATCAATGCGACTGCAGTTTGAATCACACTGGATTGACATGCTAAGGACTTTGGAAAGTTTATGTATGAGTGACACAGCATAATTTGCCTCTTCAACAGCACGCATTACTTTAATTTCCAGGACATATACTGTATTTTGAAAGAAATATGGACCTACCCCTCATCATGTTGTGTAGAGATTGAAAAAAAAAATTAAGATAGCTTTCTTTAACAAGATTCAAAACGCTAAAGTCACTGTCCGTTGAGTTTGCCATGCCACTGTAGACTTAAATGGGAATTTATTTTAAATTCCTGATGAAGCTGTTGTAGAGAAGTCCTTCTTTCTCCTCCTCATCTGTCACAATCGAAAGAAAGCAGACGCTTTCCACTGCCTTTTAAATAGCAGCAGGTCTTATTAGTGCACTCTCCTTTTTTTGATGTGGCTGAACTGACAAGTTAAAAACATAGCAAACAAATGATCACTTTTAAACTATTTTGGTCTTTTAAAAATTCTTTCAGGGGATGGTGTTTCATTGCAGTATATTTTTGACACCATGGTGTGGATACGTTAAAGATTTTTTTCAGCAGATTATATATTATATTTTTTTTTATAAACTGATTGTAAAATGGTTGATTGTTTACAATTTTGTAAAGAGATGCCTTCGTGTACAGTACACTTGATGAAGGGAGGTAGTTGCCCCCAAAACGTTGTGTATACTTGTTTCGCTATTAAATGGGGATTTCTCTTTGAAGGATTACACTGAGCGCACTGGATTTATTTGTATTGAATAAGCTACATTTATCAAACCGTTTAATATCTTGTATTGGGGATCTACGTACAGAAATGAACCCTCTGTAGCTATTAAGATTTCTATATGAATTCCATTCAAAATGTGTCTTGTATGAAAATGTTCATAATACATAAAGGCAATTATTTTTAACAACAATCACAGTTTTACACCGCCATATTTTCACTGAACAAATGGTTAAAACAATCAATGTCCATCAGAGATTTAAATTGCCATATCTCTACTGAACAAATGGTTTAAACAATCAATGTACTTGATGGGAAAAGCATGTGAACCTGTGGGATAATGACATTGTGAGCAGATTATAGTGACAAGTGTCTCAGGCAATTCAGGTATGGGTTTCACCTGCCATGGTTTATTTAAAAGAAAAAAGTTACATGTTCTTTAAAACTGCTATCTATTGCAATATGTCATGATTACAAAAAAGTGGGGATTTGGTTAAACCATTGTTCAAGCTCATAAACATGTATATATATACCGGTATATATATATATATATATATATGGTTACAAAAAGATTAAAGTGACAGAGCTTTATCACATCACAAAATAACGACATTTCGGGGTGCCTTTTCCCTTCTATGGCAATTGGACATTATTTTAAGTCGCTTGGATATAAGAAGGACCTACCTACACTTGCCAACCAAATCACACACTTGCTAAATATTTAGTTCAGCATATGTGTGTCTCTTTCCCTGCTTGTTTGTCTTTATTCCTCCCATCTCTGTTTACCCAGACATTCAATTTTCTTTCCTGTATTCCAGTGACAGACAGACAACAGCGTTTCTACTTACCTACTTATTCAACCCCCCACCACCACCACCACCACCACCACATTGGCCATGGTATGTCTTGCCCCACAATTGGCCAGTTACCTCCAGCATGTCTAACTGATGCACCTGGTTTCTAGTAAGTGAAAGCTTCAGTTTCTTCAACCAACTGTGACTGATGTGAATTTAACATTTTGCTGACATCATGGGGTGTATATATTTCTCTATCAAGTATGTTTATTATATTGCCTGTCATTGAGAGCATGTTATGTACTATAGTGTCTAGGGACTAGCTGATATGCATTGTTGGCGTAATTGTTTGCTGGCTGAGAACTCTTAAGGGGCAGAATTGGGAGTTAATTAAAGAAGAAACTTTTTGATGCTGTAATGTGTAATGCTCTGGCTCTTGTGCAATCAGTGGCTGGTATGTTATATGTATTTCTTGCTATAACCTTATACAGAGCATTCTGGGAAATATATTTTATGTTTTCCACCACTTTACACAGACACCACATAATGTTACCTGTGTAACGTGCTTTACTTTATCTTCTGATGATATTAAAGTGCACCTGTCACCTTAAAGCTAATACTAATTTAGGTTGTGCTAATGAAATAAATGTTTTTGTACAAACGTAAATATATATGTATTTTTTAAAAATGTACCTTTATACAGCATTTCTCTCTGTCATCTTCCAACATCTTCCAGTAATTTCTGCTCCCACCTCCTACAGTTTTCACTGAGGTTTCTAGAGAGAAGTAAATGATTTGGAGGTTTAAAGTGATTCATTCAAGTCATTTCATACACACAGTTTCTGTATAAGCTATGATCCCTTTTGATAAACAGCTCAATCTCCTTATTTACTTATAGTTCTTTAAGGTTGACCATATAGGTAACTGAATGAACTCTACCTTCTGACACCATGACTTGTCTTTGTTTAAGCTTCTTACTGAGAATTTTGGGTAAGCTGTGCACCAGAGAACAGGCAGACAACAGGACTGTAGTTGTAAAGGAATTACTTTTTACTTAGGGAACATTGGAACAGCAACTTGTAACAGGTACAAACAATATGGAGACCAACACGCTCTCTGATGTGACCCAGTGCTGCCTTATATTTAAAGTGACAGCACTATGCATGCACTATATTACACTCACCTTTCTCCTTTTCCCTATCCCTAAGTACCTCTTCCCTGGCCAGGCTCTGTCTACTGTAATGTTAAGCACTACAGCATTTCTCTCCCCGGCACTGCTTCATCTTTATGTGTATCACAGCAGGGATGGGGGCAGAGGGGGAAGACATCAGAAGGGAAAGGAATTCAGCAGGGAGGGGGCAGAAGGGGAAGGAATTCAGCAGGGAGAGGAACAGCAGGGGAAGGAATTCAGCAGGGAGAGGAGCAGCAGGGGAAGAAATTCATCAGTGGGGGCAGCAGGGGAAGGAATTCAGCAGGGAGAGGAACAGCAGAGGAAGGAAATCAGCAGGAAGGGGTGCAGTGGGAGAAAGGAGAAAGCAGGATAGGGGCAGAGGGGCCTTGGCCCGGCCCTGGAGGAATGTAAACCTATTTCAGTTTGGCTATGTCAGATTTGTTTTAGATAATCATTGAACACAAAACTAAGATAATGATGTGGTTAGCCCTACTAACTGGGTAACAATTATAGAACAAGAAGTGTAGCATTCATGGAAACATTCTGTAAATGGTGCATACATGGAATGTAGAACAAACTAACCATGAAAAAAATGTTTTTAAATGGCGAGTGGTTAAAAACTTCCTAGACTGTGAATATGCCTGATCAGCAGCTTCATAATGCATTTGATTGATGTCTCTGTATGTATTGGAATTTAGAATTATTACAGCTATAGCAGGCTTGAATAGGAAGTTGTAAACACTGTATCATCAGCTGAAATAAAGCCTGCTCTACCGTTATAAAAAAAGCACTTTTGAATTTATTGACTAGGTTGAACAAGTATGACATCATTTAATCATTCAGTAAGTATATTGTACTGAAACCCATTCACGAGCACAAAATGTGTACATATTATGAAAGCTTTTTTAATGTTTTTTTTCTTTATTTAAGAAACAAATTCAGTTTGTACATCACGTGTTTTACCATTACCCTAACTTATTATTTAGTGATTTAAAGACTAAAGAGCTTGTCTTTAAAGCTTTAAAGACAAACAAATGCATCATTTTGGCTATCATGCTATGCTTTAATTATGGAGGAACAGATCCATCTCACTTTAGTGTCAGGATTTAATGAATGTTGTATTGAAAGAGAACATAATTCCCCAAAATTAACATTTTATTAAGTATAGCAATACAACTCTGTATATATGTTTAAGTAGTGCTAATTAGTCATCCATATAATAGTTAAATATATACTGTATAAAAACATCCCAAAACACAGGTGTGATTTTATGACTGCCAAATGATCTTTCTAGAGTAGATTCCCATTCCGCTGAATAAAGCAAACCTACTGTGCCTATGTACATCATGCATGCGACGGCTTCCGACACTGTCTGTTGCTTCATGAATAAGGAGAAGTGAATTTGCAACTTCCTAGTCGTATTGACACGAACAGACATGGAGATACTATGCAAGGCCAATTCAGACTTTGATGAATAACCCCCACTGTACAATGTTTACCTCTCCTTGCGAGATGTAATATAATTGGGCAGTTTTATAGATATATTACAAGCTCAGATAACCCGCTAATGTCAGATGTTTGAATATACAATTCCACACCTAGTGAAATCCTGCTCAGAAGTACTGTTTGCAAAATCTCCTTTTGGTCATATACTAGCTATATAAATTTACCTGAAATCTAGGTTCCTTTCATTTGATTAAAAGGAATATCCTCTTCTAAGGTTTTTGACACACGCACTGTATATATGTGTTTTTTTTTAATGTTTTTTCTTCAACCTTCTTTTTCAATTTTCATTTTTCTCTAAATAACTACAGTTTCTTGCACTCATCTAGGTAAGCCATTTAAAATAAAATAAATGAGTGACGACAGTAAGAGGTTAAACAAAAAGGGACTGTTTCAATTCTGATATAACAGACCAAGCATGGACATATTAGACTTCAAGGCATATTGATATATTTTTGCCCAAAGATTTCATTGTTTGTAGTAAACAACTACTATGAGCTGACGGACCACAAAATCTGGGAGAAAGTGGTGAGACATTTGTGATTGCACAATAAAATCTATCTACTCTTAAAAAAATTACATTTTAATTGAATGGATTCAACTTTATACCTTTGATTGTTAGGAACAAATTAGTAACAGAATATTAAATCCGGGTGTAATCCAATTAGAAAACAATGCTTTTTGACTGCTCCAGCATTAAGAGAATATTGAAATTGTTTCTGACTCTACCCTGCTTCTACAAAGTCCCATTTGCAAAAGTGCAAAACTAAAAAAAAAACAAACTAACCATAATGGACCTTTTATAGACATTTTTTTTTCAGCATTTTATATTTTCTTTATAAAAATATATTTCCATAAAAGTAAGAGACTGGAACGTTGTACATTCTGTGCTTTAACATTGTTTGACAGGGGCTTCTGGTAAGTTAGTGGAGCAGCAATCAAAAAACCTGCATGGTGGCCGGGACATCTGGATCGACTACCTGCTATAATATTATAATTAAAATGCATATCCTTACTTTAACCTTTCTTAACCTTGAGTACATTTGTGTTTTTATTGCTACCATAAACCTTGTCCTATTCTCACAAACCATCCTGTCAGTATTAATCTAATATGTCAACCAAAGAAGATGTTTATTACATGGCCTTACATTTGCTAGGTCTAGCATGATGATATCTGCCCAGAATTGAAAGACTGGAGAAGACAAGCAACATAGGTATCTGAGTCAGGAACAACTTCTCCTATGTACGCATACTAACAAATATATAACGCACCGTATTTTTTTGCTCCATAAGACTAAAATTTTTACCCCCAAAAGTGGGGGGAAGTTCTGGTCTGTCTTATGGAGCAATTGTTCCTTTTCTTCTGCTGCTGCAGGTGCTGGAAAGGAGGGGGGGGGGGGTACCAGAAGGTACCAGAAGGTACTCCCCTACCCATGCCCCACAGCAGCTGAAAAAAATTTACCTTCCTCCTGGGCAGTGTACGAGCAAGCCATCTGCTGTCAGCACATCTCCCGATTCAACTAAGGTAAGCAGCGCTTTGTCGGCCCCTTAGCTCTGTTTGCTGTGTATTCGGCCACTACTAGCGCAGTCAATTTGGCCGCTCTTGTGACATTTGGTTCAGAATATTTTTTTTCTTATTTTCCTCCTTATATCCTTCAGTGCTTCTTATGAACAGGTGCACCTTATGAAGCAAAAAATATGGTATTTATGACTAGAGTATTATTTCCTATGCCAGGCACAAATAATATACAGTATAGTGAAAAAAAAATCTTTAAAGCAGTTCCCCATATAGCCAGCCAGAACTGTATATAATAGTCAGGTAAAAAGTTCACTTGATTTCTTTCTTTCTAAGTCACTTAATAATAATGCAGAATTTTCCACAACCATTAAAAACAAACAGCTATCCTTAAAGGGGAACAATAGTCAGATTACAGGGGGAATTCAGCAAGCTCCGAAGTGAGGCGCGTAGTGTTCGCCTCACTTCGGAAAAACTGAAATGCGCATGCTGATGTCCTGCACGTGGATATCAGCATGCGCATTAAACGGATTCCCTTCCCGACGAGAGCACTCGAGTCTCCTCGCCGGAAGGGGAATCCCTTTAATGCGCATGCTGATATCCGCATGCAGGACATCAGCATGCGCATCTCAGTTTTTCCGAAGTGAGGCGAACACTACGCGTCTCACTTCAGAGCTTGGTGAATTCCCCCCTATATCTTTACATATGCAGTACTATACCTTAGTGAGTAGTTGTTTCATGTGATGCAGAATGATTGAGTAGCCAGCACTGATAAACTCCTGCACCAGGAAATTTGTGTGTGACATGTACTGGCCAGTTTTCCATAAAAAGGTTCCCTCCCCCAGACATTTTTGCCCTACTTACTACTTGGCACATGTGCACAAGTTAGCTTTCCCTCTGTAATCTCCTGCATTTCAACTTTATTTATGTGGCCAAAAGGTCAGTACACTGCTTAACCAATAGCAGTCAGGCAGCTTTTTCTTCTGATGCAGAACAGAAAGGAGAGGGAGAGGGAAATGTCAGCTCTCAGGAAAACTAATTAAGGGAAATAAACGACAAGTATTATTTCTTCCATAGAAAACAGTTATTTTTAACTATTTGTGTCAGCAATTGGCTTAGTATAAAGGTGTTTTATATGTATGTGTGCAGTTACATCAGCACTATAGTGCCCCTTTAATATTAGAATTGACGTATAGTTTGAAAGTAGTCTTCTATGGGTTTTAATTAATTCTGTGTTGCCAGCATGAGATCACAAATAAATTGAAAATGTTCTCAGTCTATAGAATTTATTCTGCCTAAGATATGTCTGGATGAAAAATAGATCACAGATAACAATCTAATTTTCATGAGGTAAAGGCTGTTTAGTTCATTTGGCACTGTTTATTTCTCTTTGACCTCTGACTGTATTTGATTTTCTTATCTTACATGTAGTTCAAAGTCATTATGTAGTTCTATTATGTTTTCTTTAAGGGCTTCTACTCACTCAGCCATGGATGATGTCTTAATAGACAATATATTTGTATCAGCTTTGCCTATATAAAAAAAAATAGCATCTTATATTTTCTTCAAAAGGGAGATGCATATGATCAGCTTATACTTGACATTTGAAGACAATGTAAATACTAATCCACCAATTTAGAAAAGGTCAACCCTCTTACATGTTTATTACCAACACTATACTACCCTTGTATTATATGGCTTTCCAGCCATCAACCTCTTCTCCAACCACTTCTTAAAACAATTAACTGTACCAGCCTCGTTTGCAGTGGCTTTTCCTCAACTTCACCACTTTAACGGTGAAAAAAAAAAATTCTCCTTTTTGCAGTCGTAGGCAGAACCACCTCTATTTTAAGAGCAAGAGATATTTATATGCTCGGTAGAGTATATTATATTTTTATGGAATTAACATATCTCACCTTTAACAGCTTTCCTCCAATGTAAAGAGAGTTTTCTATGTACTTATGATTTACTATTCCTTTCTGTGTGCCTTTGAACTTTTTCCATTTCTATGATGTTCTTTTTCTGTGAATGAAAGTCTAAAACAGTACAATGTACTCAAGATGAGGCCTTACCAAAGCACATTGGCCTCCTTGGATCATTTTTAAAAAGTTTACTATGGCTGTTGCAGTTTGGCACTGTTTGCTACAGTGAAGTTAATTATCTAGAAATAATCACAGATCCTTCTCCATCATTGACTCTTCTCAATAATAATACAAGTAGTCCTCGACTTACGACGTTAATCCGTTCTTACGCGGCGTCATAAACTGAATTTCAACGTAAGTCGGACCATACATTCATATACAGTACTGTACCATAATAACAGTACTGTACTGCAAACACCTATTCCAACACCTATAACTACACCAAACCTACACCAAACAATCTCATATATACTGTAGCGTCGTAACCACGAAATGACGTAAATCGAGACTTTCGTAACGAAAAATGAATGCAGATTTTTCAGCCTCAAGTTTATAATCTGGCATTTCTCCGCATTGAATTTTATCTGCCACTATCATGCCATATTGTAATGTTCCCACTACGCAGGTATACTTAATAAGAGCAGATCACTATGAACAGAAGTCCTGATAAAATAAATGCGAATGCTTACATAACTCAATTTAGAAAGACCTTTGACCCTTTTCTCAGATTTCCTTTTGTGTCTTTTAAATGGAGGAAGTCAAATGTAATTGCAGTTTTCAAAAATGTAAATAACAGCAGAACTACAGGTTTGCATTCATTATTGTTATTAAATAGTAGTCAGCATTGGTTTATGACCTTGTCAAAGTAATTTACTTACTTTTTGTAACAAAGTGAGTGATCTAATAAACAGAGGCAGAGGAAGGATGAGAGAATTAGGGGGGTTATTCACTAAAGTCCAAACTGTTGCATATAGGTGTGAATTCGCCAGATAAAGACAGTCGCAATAGGCTGCTACTGTCGCAGTTGCATCTTTATAATGAAAATATTGTCGCAGTCACGACTTTATTATGGGAAAATTGTCACAATCTTAACATTAAAAAATTGTTGCGACTTTACAAATGGGGAAATTGTTGCGGATTTGCTATGGGAATCCGCTGTTTTCCGAATTCTCACCTTAGTGAATAACCTTAATATCTCCACCCTCTGCTAAGTGGACAATAGAATTTTACATACAAAAGCGTTCTACACAAAGTGCCAGCCATGAATGGCGATCTAGACAAATGGGCACTTTCGCTATCTAAGAGATTCAATGATGGTAAATGCAAGGTTTGAAGTCTAAGAGAGGGTTATTCACTAAAGTGCGAATTCGTCTGTCGAATTCTGAAACAGCAGATTCTCATAGAAAATCTGCAACTGCGGCAATTCTTCCATTATAAAGCCGCGACTGCAACAATTTTTAAAATTGTGACTGCGATAATTTACCATAGTAAAGTCACGACTGCGATAATATTGTCATTATAAAGACTCGACTGTGACAGTTGCAGTGTATTGCGACTGTCTTTAGCTGGTGAATTCACACCTATACACAACAATTCAGACTTTAGTGAATAATCCTCCCTAAGAATCTACACGCAACTGTTAGGATTGCAACTTATACGCATTCCTACTCTATGTTCCAGCATCAGCCTTCCGTGTGGTTGCAATCTTGCCTTAACTCTAGTCGCAGGTGGTGAGTTCTTTTGATGCATAAATACAAGTGGACACCTTGAGGTTTTGACATACGCAGTCAAGGCATTGCATCGCATATACGTTCAAGTCAAAGCGCCTATTTAAGTTCCTCTAATGCAGTGGTTCTCAACCTTTTTTGAGCTGCGACCCCAGGCGCTGACGTCACTGCGCATCGCGTGATGACGTTCGGCTGGAACGTCATCACGTACGTGCGTCACGTGATGACGTTTGGACGAAACATCATCATGTACGCACGTCACGTGATGACGCTCGGGCCTACCGTCATCACTCAGGAACCCTTATAAAAAGGGACCTGCGAGCGCTTCTGGGCTCCACAGCGGTTCTCGACCTCCATGAGATGGTCGTGTGACCCCCGCCGGGGTCGTGACCCACAGGTTGAGAACCGTTGCTCTAATGTCATTTCTGGCACCTGATTATAGGACTATTTGATGTACCTGGGTGTGGTATTTTCCTCTCCTGACTACCCATGTATGGCCTTAGCCTGTTTCCTGATATTGTCTGATTGCTGCCTGCCTCAACCTTTAGCTTTGACCTTTGACATTACAACTTGGCCACCTGCCTTGACCACAGTCTTCCTACCAACCATTCTACCTGCCTCCAGTTCTGTACTTTTCCACCAGTGGACAGTAAACTCTAGGGGCCACGATCTGGACATAGTATAGCTTCAAAGTCTACGCCTTCTTGTGCAGGCTCAGGGTGAAGACTGGGTGTGTCTTAGATTCTGCGCCTTGAGGCTTGCTAGTGCCAAGTCCATTGTGGTACTGGTTCCCAGCTGCCTCCTCCTTCTCCTCCCACTTGGTCTCAGACGCAACCCTGACAGCAACATACTCTATTAATAGAGCCAGATTAGGAGAGTCATTGGGGGAGCAGGATCTTGGTGTATTTGTAGATAGTAGAATTTTTTTATTCTCCTAACTGTTGTGTAAATATAATAAACCCTTAACTACTCACATTGGCAGTGCGGAAATTTATATATTTATTAGAAGTACAGAGATTTAATATACAAATAAAACCAACATAAAAAGTTATATATATATATATATATATATATATATACTGTATATATATATGGAAAAAACAGGAGATGTGCAAACAGTCAAAGTAGCTAGTAAGACACTCAGAAATCTCAGGAGCTCCCTCCAAACACTTAGTAATGCAAAGGAAATGGAGGATGAGATCCACTGGAGATGCAAAAAGTGGTAGTAAACTACGCGTGCAGGACATCAGCGAACGCATAATACCATTTGCGAAGTGAGCCGAAGGATTTGGAGCTCACTTCGCTGAATGGTGAATTCCCCTCTACATGTTTCGGGTGCTATACCCTTTATCAAATGTGGATCTCAGCCTTCATTTCCTTTGCATTAGAAGTAAGGTATATGTTTATGTCTGTGTGTATACAGTATATGAGAGAGCCAAAGAGCAAGAGAGGCAGTCTTCAATAGTAAAGCATTTATGCCCAGCTGCAAAGGATCTCTCCAAATAAGGTCAAGACAAGGGGCCTTCTTGAGGTTCATGTGTAACAGGACACAATGCTTACTGATTACCCCTTTCATTACTTGCCAGCATGATAAATACAAAATATTACACATAATATTAAATATAGATAACTGACTTAAATTTACCAAAAACGGAAACAAAAACAACAGCTAGAGCAAGTAAGATTTTGGGGTTATTTGAAGTGGAATAGAATCAAGAGAGGCAACCATTATTTTGCCTCTGAATAAAGAGGCAAACTGGCAACGCAGAATGAATTAAAACCCATAGAAGTCCACTCGGATGGGTTGGAAATGATGAACCCTCTATAATGCATTGCTTATGTTATATTACTTGGCTTGGCTTGTTACCACAAAGCAAACATGTTAATCTGTGAAAGCAAATTACAAAAATTCAATATTTATGACATTAGATATAAATATGATATGGACATGCTACTTCCAGTCATAACCCCAAACTGTTCATTTTAAACCCACAGTAACTATACATTATAATATATTGCCAATTGTCAGATCTCTCCCAGAGCTGTCCTCCCCCCTTCCCCCGCAGCAGGGGGTTGGCTGTGCTCACAAAGTTTCTATGTTTACCCTCCCAGCAGGATGTCCTGTAGTAAGTGTCCATAGGTAAAAAATGGTTCTCCAATGGGCGAAGGGAATTACCACTAGATGGCAGGCTGGTTACTCAAGAATGTGAAGGGGAAAGCAGACCCAAATTAGTTAAATACATTTAATAATTATAAATGCCCGGCAGAGGGATCCCCTTCTCCCTTACACCCAGAAATGATCCGTCACACCAATGTACTGGAGTAAAAAGTTATGGAGAGACAAGAATAAAGGCACAATATTCTGTATGCAGTGCTGACTCTGTTTTATGTAGCTTTTAAGTTAAATGAAAAGAGAATATTTCCTCTCTGTGTATGTGCGCTACTTTGTAAACCAATAAACTGTAAAGCTAACAGAAACAACAATAATTTCAGCTAAAATTACCAGAGCCACTTATAGTACTTGAGATCTTAAAGTAAACAACTCCATTTTAAATATGTCTCAGGAGTCCAGCTTTACACTCGCAATTCCCTTCTCTAAGTTATGTGAATCTTTATTTTACAGGTCCTCAGACAATACACTTATTCTTAATACACTTTTCTTCGCTTTCTGGAAAATGCAGCTGCATTTCAGTTCATACAAATACACTTAGTTGTACTTTTTCAAGCAGTGCATTTCAAAACTAAATTAGGATTAATATTACCCTTTTTTTTTTTTTTTATTTTGTAGGAGACCCCATAATGCCCACACTCTCATCTTGTGTTACAAAAAAAAAGAAAATGTAGTTTGCACACCTATTAATAAAGCAACATATAATAATAATAATGATGAAGGTGTTGTACAAGGATTACAAGTCACATAAAAAGAGAAGAGAAAAAAAATCCTAAAAAAGTACGCACTCTACTAATACAGGAATCATGTGCTTCATTTTATTAAAAAAAATACCAAAGGCGACATACCAAACAGTGTAAGTTAAAAATATTTAAAACCAAAAACCCCTTCACAAAAACAGACTCCCACACTCAAACAATAATCAATGTTAAATACATAGCATCAAGGTAGCTGCCACTATCAATTTAAGAACGTGTTCTAAACTGTGCAAATAAAGTGTTGTAGCAGGATAAAGAGTGGACTTACAACCATACAACGATACACAAATTGAGAGGGGGAGCCTGGCAGACGCGTTTTGCTTTCTTCGTAGAAGCTTCTTCCTGCACTTAGGGGTGAGTAAAACCAGGCTGCTTATATAGTGGTTACCTTCCGCGGCATGATGGGAACAAAATAGGCATGGCTAAATGGCACGTATATCATGAAATACACAGCTCTCATCTTGTGAACAAGAGCATCACATAAACCAGTCTCCGTTGAGAAGTATTTCAGACTCTATAACTAGTCAGCAGAATTCAACTTCCCCTTTACTATTCAGAGATGTTGGCTTTCTGGTACATTGTTGCAAAAGAACACAGGTAAATTTTTGCTTCTAATGCTGTCTGTTTATGCACTGCCTATAGGAACAAGCAACGTTGCAGTGATATATATGCTGACCTGGCTTGTTCACTTTATGCAGGCCTGAAAAAGTCACATAAAGCTCTGGACCTTGTTGTAGCATGCATTATTATGAATGCCATTGTATGGTCATCCTCTTCAGCAGTCATAATGGGAATGTATGTAAACACTTTTTTTTCACCCATAAAAACAAGCAAGCACAATACAGTAGTCATTACTCTTCACCAAACAGCTTTTACAAATGATCTCTTTAAAACCAGAAATATGCAAAGAGAATCACACTTAACTGATTTCCAAACTTTTTATCAGTGTTAGATCCTTCTAGGATGGATCCTCATGTAATTACACATCTGCCAATCCATTCAATTCAGTTGCAAAGATACAAGCTCATTATAACAAGGTTTGTGAAGTCACAGAACCATGGTTTTCTCCAACGCATTTCACCAAATACTTTTCCTCAGGGAGTCCTTCCAACTGAATCGAATGGGATTGGCAGATCTGTAGTTACATGAGGATCCATCCTAGAAGAAACTAATACTGATAAAAAGTTTGGAAATCTCTTAAGTGTGACTCTCCATCTTCTTTGCATATTTCTGTTATCAAGAGACTTGTGGACCTGAGAGTGGGCAGCTAACCAGGAGTTTTCCAATATAAGGCAGACTGGGACTGAGCTGTAATTAACTACATCCATAGCACAAGTGTTCATTATTTTTTAACGATTTCATCTCTTTAAAACCAGATTTAAATACAAGTACATAACTAAGCAGCAATAAGTATGTGTACAGGCCTAATGTTACAGCAGATAAAAGTGTTAGACTTGTTTTTTAGATTAAAAATGGTTGTTTGTCTTAGAATCAATTTTTTGGTAAGTTGCAACTGGTATTTGTTTTAACTAATTCTAGTGTTTTTTTATTGTTTGACTTTGCTTGTTTTTTGTTTTTGTAAGGGTTGTTTTGATTTATCTTTTTGGTTGACAAGGATCACTGGCTCCTGGTAGTCAGAAAATCAATTAACCATGATATTTTATGCAGTGTTTGACAGGAGTGCTAGGGTCCATCAGGAAACAAGACATCAGGGTCCCACTAAACTAAAGAATTTTATTTTTGTCTCTTCATTCCACTCTTCTGTTCTTATTGTTTACTTGTATTCTACCTCCTTTTAGATTTCAAAACCCTACATGCTTTTACAATCCTCAGGAATATGGCATGATGGTTATGTATGTATGTATAATTGTATTTATAAAGTGCCACAAATGTACGCAGCACTGTAAAATTCCGCAACAGAAATACAATAGAGACATGGGAAAAGTGCATTAACAATACAAGTAAAATATCACAAGAATACATCAGGAGGTCCCTGCCCCGTAGAGCTTACAATCTAATCACTTATAATCACTGAGATCCAGTGTTTTCATTTATAATTTTTTTAATCAATCATCTTTCTGTTGAGACCATGAACTGCTTTTCCAAGAGACCATTTAAATGTAGAAAAAAATGTGAAAAAAAGAGTGTTTCAATCAAAAGGTTAGAACATTTAAAAACTGCAAGAAAATTGAGAGTCACTAGCCACCTCTGTGACAGCTCCTGTAACTCTTTGCTTTAGCTCCACATTAGTGACTGCTAAAAGTGTTTAAAAGTTATACAGGGGTACCAAATAGTGGCTTCTCCTAGTCAAAAAGAATGTTTTTTTATAAAAAAAAATAATGATTTTGATGACATTGACTCATTCATTTAGTTGTACCTCTTTACCTAAATTTGTGGTATCTCACCTAACCCAAATCTTTCTATCACATCTTTAAAAAAAAAAAACTGTAATTGTGACAAGGTTGATTTTGGCAGCCCTTAAAGTTGAACCTAATGCATTGTGTTAACAGTAGATTCTTTATAGAACTATGTGTCAATGCAAGCCAGCCCTGGATATGGGGCACAGCGAAGTTAATGTGAAGCAGAAAAACTTTATAAGCATTCACTCCTTTTAATATTTAAACAAGTTGGGAGTGCTGCGCTTCTTCTGGGTATAAGAAAAGGAGTAGATAGTGTAGATCACTTTAATAACACTAAAATTAAAGGTAAATTCTACTCATTCATTATCCATTGGTTAAGGCATTGGATTACTGAGGTGTAATCCCGACCAATCGATGGTGTCTAATATAGGATTCACACAGGTTCCTTGGTTAATTCTAATATGCTGTATGGGATATAATTCCCCAAAAAACTGGTATGCCAGTTCATAAAGTAAAACTTTTAATAGTTTAGAAGATAAAAATTCACACTGGTACAGGTACAATAAAAATCAGTAAACAAAAAGAACTCCTGTGCGTTTCGCCATTTTGGCTTCTTCAGGGAATATGTTTTAACAAAAGGAATTAACCAAAGAACCTGTCTGAATCCTATATTGGACACCATCGATTGGTCGGGATTACACCTTAGTAATCCAATGCCTTAACCAATGGATAATGAGTGAGTAGAGTTTACCTTTTAGTGTTATTAAAGTGACCTACACTATCTACTACTTTTCTGATACCCAGAGGAAGCGCAGCACTCCCAACTTGTTTAAATATTTGTGATCTCCTGTGCTACGGAGAAGCAAGCTGCTGGTCTGGTGTAAAAGTCCTTGAAAAGATTTTCTCTGCTACTGAGGCTCAATAACATAAGCGCAAGTGTTTTCCTATAGATCTCATTCCTTTGAAGCTTAATGTATTTTTTAGCACAAACCCCAACTAAAGAGAGGGTATCTACAGTGCTATACTGGTATGCTGTTGTAAAATATGGTTTGCTAATTGTTGGATTGACTATTCTCTTATAACAGAATGTCCACATACTGTATTTTATAAACAGATGTAGGATTGGGTGGATTTTGGATTGGACTGCAGTAAAGTTCATTCTATCACAAAGTGTTAAATGACAGCGCCAACCCAGCTAACTCTGTAATTAAATTGCAATATGAAGGCCACTAAGCACATTTGCATACATATTAAGCAGCTAATCATTTATGTACATACATAAGGGGACAAATGTCACTCAGTATATCACTTTTCCCTTGATTTATACCTTCCTATCCTGGAGTGCATCTTTAATGACTTGTGGATCTTAGATTCATTAAATATATATATGTCAAAAGAAGTTAGTCATTTTCATAATGCATAAGTATTTTATTTAATATTTTCTGATGGAGCAAATAAATTGAACAGCAACGTTAATTTAATTAAAACCTGAAGAGAAAAAAAAAAAAGAGAGAGAGAGAGAGAATGGAAGAAAGAACTTGAAAAAAGAAACCAGGAAGGAATGGGAAAGCAGTGAAATTGATGAAATAGTATATTGTGTGCACTGGCATTCAAAGCAGACATAATGAATTAAGCACTTAGCGTACATTAGGGTTTTAACCATTAAAAGGCATAAATGTTACTTACAGAGAGATCGAGTGATTTGTGATCAGTTTATTTTTTTCCTTGAAAATTAAAGAGAAAGAAAATATTTCATTCATAAACATAGCAAGACAAACGACTCCAAGCCATTCCAGTCTCTTGTATTACCCAACCTTAAACCTCTGAACCCCAAGCAAATCTTTTTTGACTGTTGAAGTATAATCTACGTGTCTGTTAATTGCATAGCGAATTACCTAGAGAAACATTTTTAGCACTTTGTAGTAATTGGCCTACAAAACCTTTGCATTTCTTTAGATATGAACTCATAGGAATGTAATCGAATCAATGGCGACATTAGGAAAAGCCAAAGTAATAGTAAAATAGGTTACTTGGCTGCCTTCATTTCAAAGTTCACCTCTAAGAAGTGTCAGGACTGATTTAGAAAGGCTGGTATTTTCATTTGTGGAACTGTTCATCTTCATTAAGGGGACATCCAGCAGTATTATATAGCAATAGCCAACAAGGGCTTAAAGGTTAATATATAGCACCAGCATACAGATAGGCCAACATACTTGCTGCTGCTGAATACAGACATGTCTTTAAAAATATATCATTTCTATTTTTATCCTGGCTTCATGTGTATTTTCTGTCATATTTATAACATGGAAACACTGTGTATTCCGACTTATGATGGTTACAAGCTGCTCACGCTTCCAAGCAATTTTTATATTAGCATAAATATTATTTTAAGACACTTTTTAATATGCTATTTTTTTCTAAATCCAAAATATAAACAGAAGATATTTTAGAAACCTTTATTTTCCAGGCATTTTGGAAATATTAATACTGTATGTTGAGATATACCGCACAGGTCATGGTCAGAGACTGTATTTCATTAAATGGAAATATCCATTAGACAATTAAAGTGGCAGTTTGCTTTAGCAGATTTTAATTCTTTAAATTTTCAGACTTAGGAGAGAATTCATTTTGCAGTCATATGGTAGTAAGCTCCTCCTCTAACCCTTGACTGACAGATAATGTTGTATTTGTATTGGGCAATGTGTTCCACTTTGCACCCATCTGTTTAGGAATATTAATTCAGGAGTGCTGAACATTCCTTTCAGGAGATGCTTTGTATTCTTGAAATAACTACATACAAATCAAAATGAAAGATCTGTCAATCAAGAAGTACTGAATATAAAAAAAAAAATCATGATTCTTTGCAAATACTTTTCAATTGGACTGCTTTCATGCTCCACCAATGGTACAGTGGGTAAGCCCTTACTTAGCTGGGTGTCTGAATCCTATACTTACATATAGAAGTAATAGGTATCAGATGGTTTTTGTTTACTATGGCATAAAAGAGACTCATGAATCTAGAATCAGTAAGAAAGTGGTTTGTTTAAGATAATATACACCATCATTTCCTCCAAATTATTTAAGAATCTTATGACCCTTAGCACTTTACCCATAGCCAAAGCACAGATAAAGGCTACAAAAGACAATCCAGAAGTCTGTCCGCAAAAAAAGTAATTAACTGCACTACTTACATGGGGGGGTCCTATAACATAGGTCTCGATCATTCTGTCAAGAAGGACTAGAACTCAAACAGACAGGGTTTGAAGATACTGTAACAGAGGCTTGGAAACATACCAAAACAGAGGCAGGATGATCTGGGAACAGACTTTGAATTTGGCACTGCTGATGTTACCTATGATGTCAGCAGCTCCGGATTGGCTAGTCCAGCTCAGAAGCGCTGGGGAGAGCTGAGTCTCCTAAGTGCCTACTGGCATATAACCAGTAGATGCACAAGCGATGCGCACATGGAAGTAGCTCCTGTGACAGGACCATCTTCTGTTAGTTCAAGCCCTTTATATGATGGGGCCTACATAAGGTTCCAATGAGAAAATACCAGGTATCAGCTGCTAGTTACTCCTTATTAAATAATATAGGCAGTTATTTTAAAGGAATCATAGAATGCAATTTTGGTATTTTAATCCAGTATTTTATTTATTACTTTTGTAGTTTGTTTTGCTTCTTATTTTTGTTTACCAATGGTCACTGTGAATATTATGTGTGATACAATATTCCCTATGCAACCAATGGTATTTTGACATTTCTCCTCAGTCCCTTTCTTATCTTCCTATCTGAATAGATGTTAAATGTTACTGTAATTCATTCCATTCTTTTTTATTTCTCACCCTATCTTCATATTTCCTTTCCCTCTTTCTTACAAATTCATTTTTATCCTCATCTTTTTGCGTTTCATAAAGTTCTCCTTACTGAACCCTATTTTGTCCTTTACAACTTTATTTTAACTGTTTTATGCACTGTTTCATTTTTTTCATTTTCCCTTACACTTTTTATTTACTTGCTTTGTTTCCCACTCTAACTTCATTCTTTTCATTTAGCTCCTCCCACTTCAACCCTTCCTTTAATCCACTTCAACCCTTCCTTTAATCCACTTCAACCCTTCCTTTAATCCACTTCAACCCTTCCTTTAATCCACTTCAACCCTTCCTTTAATCCACTTCAACCCTTCCTTTAATCCACTTCAACCCTTCCTTTAATCCACTTCAACCCTTCCTTTAATCCACTTCAACCCTTCCTTTAATCCACTTCAACCCTTCCTTTAACCCACTTCAACCCTTCCTTTAATCCACTTCAACCCTTCCTTTAATCCACTTCAACCCTTCCTTTGATCTAGGGGTCGGCAACATTTACGGCTGAGAGAGCCATATACGTGCGGCTCTCTCAGCCCTTTTGAATCTGGAGCTGCTGATGTCACATAGGTGATGTCAGTGGCTCCAGATTGGCTAGCAACTTGAAGCTGGAGACATCGCGGCTATGGATTGGCTAGCAACCCAGAAGTACTGAGAGAGCTTTGTCTCTCTACAGCGCTTGCCGGTGATTAGCAGGCAGACTGTAACGAGTGGTGCTTGCATGTGAGCACCACTCGTTACAAAGAGCCAGATGCAGCCATCAAAAGAGCCATATCTGGCTCAAGAGCCATAGATTGCTGACCCCTGCTTTAATCCATCACTCTGCTTCTATTCTACATATCCTTCAGCCAGCCTCATTTTATATACATTTGCTCAATTTAATGTGCCTTCATATTTGTTTCTTTCTGTCTCTGACATATTTCCATTCTCTTCCATTCATTTTACATATAGTCCAGCCTGCCTGGGTTATATTTACTAAGACCTATTCAATCCTATCTATGGATTTACCACCTTTCGCTGTCAGTTTTTGTTTCCCTGTACATTTCAATTCCCCTGATTTACAAAGGATGGATAAAAATGTTTCCCCGTCACAATAAATAAATAAGAGGATCACACTTTGCAATGCTTTACTATGTGGGTTCCTTCCATCACACATTGATATTGATGTCTCTTTTCGATGGTGGAATATTTTGGACTTTGGCTAAATGACAGGATCAACTCCATAGGAAATAATGGATTTATGCCAGCCCGAGGATGGAGAATTCTTTTGGGAGATAAAATGGTTTTTGACCAGTTTAGTAAATAGGAGAAAACAGTGATATTGTTAAATACAGACTGTTTCTCCTGTATTTACTAGCTGAAAAGCCTATTTGACTTTAGTAAATGTGCCCAATATCTTTTATACTTTTCCTTTCACTTCACCCAGAAAAATCTTACTTCATGGCATCCTCCTTTCTCTATGTTTTTTTTTATACCCACCATCCCTTTAAGCATTCCCATCCCTGGACAGCTACTTACCATTGTGTGTTATCTGTATATATATGTGGGCATCCTTTAATTTAGTTTCTCTTATTATGGTATGGTTGTTTTTTCATCACCTGAGCATCTGGAAGTTTCATCTGTGGTGGGTTTGTCTACTTTGGGGGTCACAGACACCGTTATATATTTAGGGCTAGGGAGAAAGAATGTTGAGCACATATTTTTGTTTCTAATTGTAAAAAAAAAAATCAAATAATGTTCTTTAGTTCTACATTTCCT
This sequence comes from Pipa parva, assembly GCA_019650415.1. Taxonomy (NCBI): domain Eukaryota; kingdom Metazoa; phylum Chordata; class Amphibia; order Anura; family Pipidae; genus Pipa; species Pipa parva. The sequence continues at coordinate 24,894 of WMED01001820.1, forward strand.
TTCATTGAATTGAATATGAATACATTTATATTTATGTTATGCTTAACCTTTGAAGTCATTTCTACCAAACCCCCGTACATCGTGTACTTTTTAAATGGACATATTTTACAATTCGACTGATACCGTTTCAGGGATAGCATGTTATGGAAACAATTAAAGGATTATGCTGAAGGGTTTATTTATCATTTTTAAATAATCTACAGGATTGTTAAAGAATAGCATGCACAGTTGGATCTAGATGTGAACCTGATTTATAATAAATATACAATAGCATTTCAAAATAGCTTTTATTACATTATAAGTGTACCCTGCTGACAAGATTTAAGCATGCAATTAATGTTGATTCTCTGTCGTATGGAATACTTCTTTGACGTTTTGAGCATTTTAGAGTAATTTGACAGTACAGTTTTTGTTGGCGTGTAACATTATTTCATATTAATTAAGAATGTTTCTATGGTTAACTGCTGCGAGCTACTGTAGTTTATACATCCACTAGGGAGCATTTCTGACATGAATAGTTGTGTTAGCAACTGTAATTTATGTTATTAAACAGCACATTTTTCATTTGATGTTACCACACTGTGTGATTTATGAATGCAGCCTGGTAGGGGACTATGGTAAATAGTCAGTTGGTAGGAAATGAAAAACAACTTAAAACTTTACAGAATTAGCTAATCTTGTGTCTAATGCACAGGAACTATTTACAGGACGATTATTGGTTATTAAAGAGGCATTGCTTGGCCAGTAGCATTAAATGCCATTCTCTGGGCTGTCAGTATATTGGCAGCTGCACCTAGGGATTTAAGAGACTGAAGGAAGAGGTTAGGGTGAGAGCAGAAGCTTTGGGAGAGGATTAGATTACATTCATTTGTTAGATGCTGGAGGTAAAGAGAAGGAGGAACGGAGATGACCTTATGTTGGCACTGACAAGTTGCTGTAGGTATATCTAAATAACTGGATGCTGTTTTTCCTGTTGTAAAAAACAAAAGAAATATATTGAAAATGTTTATTTTGTGATAGCTATTCACAGGGCCGCCAACAGGGGAGTACAGGGGTTACTGCTGGGGAAGGGGGGGAACAACCAACTCAGCAAACCAGGGAGGACCAGAAAGACAGAAATATACCGTATTTTTCGCTCTATAAGACG
>WMED01001821.1:9638-26040 GCA_019650415.1 Pipa parva
TATATATATATATATATATATATATATATATATATATAATATGTAATACTCCGCACCCAGCAGAATAGATAAAAAATGCTCTTTTGAAGTAGTGTATTCAAAGCATCAATCAGAAGATCCACAGTGGGGTGTATAGGAAACTGTGACTGAATAGATTATTATTGGGATATTTATGCATTTTCCTGGGCAATTGAGATGCTTGATCAAGGGAATCACTGTACGTAGATATATACATTTGCCTCTTTGTCTATTGCTGCAGAAAGCAGTGTTTTTACTGTTGGATTCATAAAGGGCCACTCTGAATAAGGTGACATAGCCGTAGCTACATATCTACCATGAGAAAGTCCGTACCATACAGACCAAGGGGGATTATTCTCTAAAGTCCAATAGACTGCTACTGTTCCAGTCGCGTCTTTATAATGAGAATATTGTGATATTGAATACTATGGAAATATTGTCACACCGCAACTTTAAAAATTGTCACAGTGGCGTCTTTACAATGGGAGAATCGTCGCAGTCCCAGATTTCCTACAGGAATCCACTGTTTGAGAATTTGACAATTGAATTCAGATTTTAGAGAATAATCCCCCAAATGTGCATTGATACAATCTAATCAAAACTGTAGCCACGCACTTTACCGCTTTTTAAAGATTTGTTTTCCTTTTTGTTGTCACTGGTTTCAGTTGTATTTTTGCTACTTACGAACTTTTAAAGTGGACCAATAAAAAAATGCTTTTAATACATTGATACTGGTTGATGGGAATACTACTTAATATCTTGGGATGTACAGTATGTGCAGGTGTAACGAGCGGTGCTTGCATGCGTGCACCACTCATCACTGCATGCCAGTTGAATGACGGTAGGCGCTGTGGAGTCTTAGCACTTACAGCAATTCCGGGTTCTTGGCTTATTATGGCCGGCTGACGTGACACGTGACGACAGAGACAGGAGATTTAAATATGAGCACTGTCGTTAGCACAGTACTCGAGTATCAATGTCAGTAATGCCAGAATAGGTGAATACAAATGGATCTTCAAGCTCGGCATTTGGTTGGAGATTATCTGCCTATCTGTGCCTTTTGTTACAGCCTGCTACTGCCTCAGAGATACAGCTTCTTAAAGTATCAGCTCCATGTGTCTTTTGCTAAGAGGTTCTGCAGCATCTGAGTGAGACACTTCACATCTTGCACCGCAGCTTCTATTGAATTCGGCACTGGTTTGTTCATTCTCTCTCTCTCTCTCTCTCTCGGGGCAGTTACACAACTTGTTCTAGTTGTTTAGCATTCCATGCATTAGCCCCAAATTAATTAATATGCAGTTTTCATAAAAAAGCACTGCAGTGTATCGGTCAACAGAATATTACAGAAAAGGCCATACTGAAAAAATTACTAACAAATTAAATATTATTTGGTACGAATACGATTACTAATCAAAACTAATTTAGGGGGTTATTTACTAAGGTGCGAATTCGACCATCGAATTCTCAAACAGCGGATTCCCATAGCAAATCAGCTACAATTTTCCCATTGTAAAGTCGCCGCCGTGATAATTTTTAAAGTTAAAACTGCGACAATTTTCCAGAGTAAAGTCACAACTGCGACAATATTCTCATTATAAAGATGTGACTGCGATAGAAGCAGTCTATTGCAACTGTCTTTAGCTGGCGAATTCACACCTATATGCAACAATTCGGACTTTAGTGAATAACCCCCTTTAAATCTTTACAGCAATAAGGTTCCCTTTTTGGCCTCACCTAACTTTCCATCGTACCTCACAGTTTGAGAACTACTGGTCTAGGGGGTGGTACTTCCTGTGAGTTTCAATACCTTACTTAAATTTCAGTTATATTGCCCAATACCCATTGCCACATGATTAAGTCTTGTCTCCCTAATCATCTTGTATTTCCAGACACTCTTTAATACTTGGTGCTTTATAATCAATCCCTATTACTATTCTTTTTTCCCACTGCTGCATATTCATTTTCAAGGGACTGTAAGCTGTCACACTATTGTAATTAATATATATGTTTAAAATATTTTCTATTTAGTCAGGTTTATCAGCCACTTTAGTCTTTTAGATTATATTGCTTAATATTGCATTTCCCTGCTTCTATAGGCAGCGTCCTAAGGAAGTAATTCAGGTAAGTCCGAATTTACCTGGCGATCCTTCGATTCACTTTGCAGAGACTGGTACGTGCTCCCTGCTCTCCTGCATGCGGAGATCAGCGAATGCTTTAAAGGTATTCCAGTTTCGCGCGGCGACTCGAGTGGTTGCGAGGTGAGGCGAAGTACCTTTAAAGTGTTTGCTGATATCCACGTGCAGGAGAGCAGGGAGCACATACCAGTCTCGGGGAGGTGAATCGATGGATTGCCAGGTAAGTTCGCACTTTCCTGAATTACCCCCTAAATCAGTACTTTAAGTTGATGACAAATTTGGATTGCTAATGTAAAATTCAGTCTTAACCCTGGACTGGTGTCGTTACTCTACCTGGGCTAGACTGAGACATTGAAATTATATCAGAAAATGATGATCACAAGGAGTTTTGCAATAATTTTCAACCCTTCCCTTCCAACTCTCTGAAATCATCCTTAAAATCACCCATAATCCCTTTTATTTAGCATAGCTGTATTTATTGTAGAATTTGCAGAGATCACTGAATTATCTCTGTTTTTTTCCAATATTTCGTTTATTTGTTCTGCTACTGTATATGCTGACTATTAACATGTTGTTTTGTTTTTATAGTTGTGTTTTGTTTAGGAAGCAAATTGATGTGTTATAAAATATAAGATTTACTCGCCAACCATGCAGTGGTATGCATCAGTACCAAGTTACGCTTCTATCCTGAAAATTAATTTTTCACACTTTTTCTGTTACGCAGATGATGTGTTTGCATTATATCTTGTGGTTTAAGGCAATACATTATAAATCTAGTTTTAACTGAGAGATTATTAAGGGATCACATACAAAATCAGTAATGGAATAGTCTGCATGGATTTATGTAAGACCCAAACAAATCTAAACTCTAGTTAGACAAATGGGGGATATTTTAAAAGTCAAAAAGTTTTCAACCTGTTAACGCTGGTGAAATAGCAGTAATACATCAATATTACTGTTTTGCTGATTTATAAAGCAGTTTTTGATTAGTTTACCTGTTGAAAAAGAATGTCATTATCAATATGTATCTGTAATGGAAGACAAGCCACATTGAACATACTTAAAATTGTGTTGGTTTGAATGGATCACTATTTATCAATATCAATATTCCTGGATATTGACAACTTGTTATTGGTCCTATATAAATCATCAGAGTCATAAAAGTCAGGTGACTTGAATCGTAAGGTTGAAAAGCCTCGATGAATGGCAAAATTCATCAAAAAGGTTGAAACAATCTCTATAAATTTCCCCTCATTGTCTCATGCATGAAGGACATTTACTAAAGTGTAAACGTTTTTCAGCTAGTAAATGCAGGAAAAACAGGCTAATTTTAACATTACAGATGTTTTCCTCCAAACTATGCTAGGTTAATTTTATCACCAAAAGAATTTGCCTGCCTCAAAGGGGCATAGATTCCCATGACAAGAATATAATTATACCACTTTACAAATGACATCAGACCACACATGGAATACTATGTGTAGTTTTGGGTACCAGTGTACAAGAAAGATGTAATTGATCTTGCAGTTTTTGGCAAGACAGACATGGAAAAGGATTTAGGAATTCTAGTTGACAAGAAACTTAATTTTACCAACCAGGGCCAAGCAGCAGCTGCCAAAGCAAATAGGACCATGGGGTGCATCAAAAGGTCAAAAGGGGTATAGATGCACATGACGAGAACATTTATTATACCACTTTACAAAGCACTGGTCAGACCACACATGGAACACTGTGTGCAGTTTTGGGCACCAGTACAGAAGAAAGATGTGGTTGAGCTTGAGAGGGTTCAAAGGTGGGCTACTAAAATAATTAAAGGAATGAACAATACACAGTACCAAGAAAGATTGTCAAAACTGGGCTTGTTTAGTCTAGAAAAAAGAAGATTAAGGGGTGACCGAATAACTGTATAAATACAGTATATTAGAGGTCAGTACAGAGATCTGTCTCACAATCTATTTATACCAAGAACTGTAAGTATAACAAGGGGGCATCCTCTACGTTTAGAAGAAAGAAAGTTTCTGCATCTACATAGAAGGGGATTTTTTACTGTAAGAACAGTGAGGTTATGGAACTCTCTGCCTGAAGAAGTTGTTATGGTTAATTCCATTAAAGAGTTCAAAACTGGTTTGGATGTTTTCCTTCAGTGTAAGAACATTACAAGTTATGGGTAATAGATAACTGAAGGTGGGATCTTAATTCGGAGAATTTATTCTGATTTCCATATTTTGAGTCAGGAAGGATTTTTTCCCCTAATATGAGGATTATTGGCTCTTGCCTCATGGGTTTTTTTCACACTCAGCCTGTGGGCCTGTGAGGTCATTGCTGCATACCCTTCCAGAAATCTGGGACAAATTTGGTTTGAGTGCACCTGGTCTGACTATCTTTCTCGTGGGTTTTTTACCTTCCTCTGGATCAATATTGCAACATTGCAGATAAATAGGCTGAAGTGGATGGACTTGTGTCCTTTTTCAACCTTACAAACCATGTTACTATAAACCCAATATCCTCAATGGAATTGGTCCTGTCACTTAGCCACAATAAAAAAAAAAAAACATTTCCCATCAAAAAGGTCATCAATCTGTAATAAAAAACCCCAAATGGACCCTATCAAATGATCAATATTTATTGATAACTATTTATTTCAATGGGGAAACATTTTTTTTCCAATCCTTTATAAATCAGGGAAATAAAAATTGACAGTAAAACGGGTGAAACTAATTAATATGGTCAAAATGGTTTTAGTAAAGATGGACCAAGATATTTACCCCTGATGGCAATCCTTTCCTTATTCCATATTTGTTTGGTTTAAGTATTTTCTCTAGAGTGTAGAGATCAACGAAATTTACTCCGAAAGGTCACACTGGCCCACTGCTTTATAGGGTTCACCACAAGGTTCTATTATGGGGCCATTCATCTGCTACAAGGTTATACAGTAAATTAAAATCCATGTAAAATGTTAACAAGCTGACCTTGACATGTTACCTGATTGGAAAACGACATGACCAATGATGTAGAATACAAATACATTGAACATGATGACTCCGGGGGGGCTAAAGATCCGATGGCATCATTCTACCTGGGGGAGACTAGAAAAAAATAGTAAAAAGATGTTCACTAAAAGGACAAAAAAAAGAGTCACATCGGGACCATCTAACAGTGGTAGGAAAATGTTGGAAAAGGGGAAAATTTCTTATATATATTTAAAAGTCAATACAAAAAAAAACAACAACTTAAAAGAACATTGGTCCAGCCTTGTTATCACTAAGGGTCATAAAAGAATTTCCTTCTTTTGTAGCAAATGTTCCTGTATTTTAAATGGGCAGCAGAAGAGACTGTTCTACCCACCTTCATTATAGCACAGCCCCCCTGCTAATGCCTGCCTGCGTTGTCCTTCACTAGAACTGGTTATTTCACTAAGGGAGTAATTCAGGAAAGTGTGAACTCACCATGCGATGCTTTGCATCAGTTCGCTGAGACAGGTACACGCTCCCTGCTCTCCTGCACACGGAGATTAGCGAACGCTTTAAAGGTCCTTTGGCTCACCTTGCAACCACTCGAATCGCCTTGCCTTTAAAGCTTTCGCTGATCTCCGTGTGCAGGAAACTAGGGAGCGCGTACCTGTCTCACTGAGCTGATGCAAAGCATCGCAAGGTGAGTTCGCACTTTCCTGAATTACCCCCTAAAACTCCATGTTTTTCACTGTATCCCACATCATCCGAATTCAAAATCTCACACACTCTTTCCTCTGCTCTATCTGCATCCCTTCTTCTTTGTCCCAGCTAGTCCATACCATCATAGCGCAATTCCTCTGCCAGTTTCTCAAATTCCCCTTTACTTATTGAAGCAAATGGACCATTATCATGGAAATAAGCGAGTGGAGTTGGAAGTAGTACTGAATAGTGAAAGTAAAAACAAAGCACAAATCCTTAATTCTTCTTAAAACAAAGAGAAATGGGTGGAACATAACACTGCCCTTTATGTACTAAAGGGTGGTATGTACCAGGGTTTGGTCTTAAATGAACTACTTATTGTCCCTGCACCACTATATCACTAATGCCACTTCCAGTGGGCAATTTCATTTGCCCATTTTCTCTGTCTCAGTTTTTCCTTACTATCTATGTTTTAACTGGTAACCACTTTAATTAAATTAACTTCTCTAAGACAGATAGAACCATGATTTCCCCAGTTTGGTTCCCTTTCCAGCATTGCCATTTGCCCGAGTCGGATCATTTTCCCTGATGTGTCTGTAGAACGCTAAAGTGAACAGTTTTTCTTGCTAACAAGCCCATCAATATAGTTGTAATACCAGGGAAGGAACTCTTAGATCATTTGAAATAATTTGTATCTTTCTGTATCTTTCTGATCTCCTATTAAAACTATTACCACTCGTCCTTTCGCTTTTTTTATTTCACTTTATGTTCCTACATAATGTTTTGCCAAAATCTTCTACCACCTGCGCTGTTTCTCCACCGCTAGTTCCATAGCCTGCTGAGATTATATTACATTTTTTATCATCTAATTTTTTACTTTAATACCCCCTGCCTTTTCTTTTGAGTACCATAATGGCTTATTTTATTCTTATTTACTGTTATTGACATTCCGAGAAAACTGTTATTTTGTTGTTAGTATCTCATGTTATGTTTTGTAGTTATCTACTTCAGTTGTCTATTTTATACTTTCCCATTCCGACTGTCATGAAAGAATTCACCCAACATTTCTAAAAATCTAAAACCTTGTTATTTAGGATAATTCTAATCATCTACTGAAATAGGTTTAATAAAATAAATATTAATAAACTAAAAAATTAAATACCAGTGACTGGTATGTCCTCTTTTGTGGATACATTTTGCACTGCACCATATTTGGTAGTATTAAATCAAGAATATTTTCCTTTCAAGTTGGTTGTTTTACAAACTACTCAATGGATCTCCCCAGTGCAGATTCGTGTTGGATCAGTATTGAAAGGATTTATTTGTTCACCTTCCTGTAGAAGTTTGCTTCATCACTGAACAGTACAGCCTTTGTGAAAAGCGGTTCCAGTTGCAATTGCTGTGACACCCATTCAGCAAATTCAACATGGCGTTTAGGATCTTCCTTGTTGAGATGATGCAGCAACTGTATATTGTTCAGGTGTCATTTGTGTGCGTAGCCTCTGTAATGGTTGAAATGGTACCCAGAGGGAGGAGAAGAAGGAGGCAGCGGTAAACGGTACCACAGTAGATTTGGTGCTAGCAAACCCTAAGGCCTGGAGTCTAAGACACACCTGGTCTTCACCCTATCCCTCCACAAGGAGGTATGGACAAGGTATGTCCAGGAGGTCACGACCCTTAAGGTTTGCTGTCCACTGTTGGTAAAGATTGATACTTGAGACAAAGAGAATAGTCGAGTAAATAGCAATGATCAGGGCTGGCGGCAAAGGTGCAGAGTCGGAAAACAGGTCACAAGGTTGGGGCAGGCGGCAAACAGGTTGAATCGTGAAACAAGCAATAGTCATACATGAGAAATCAGACAGGAAATATAGCACACCCAGGCCCATCAGAAGAGTCCTATAAACGGATGCCAGACAAGATGCTAAAAGCGTTTACATAGGGTTTCAGATGTGAATGTGTATTCAATGCAATCCTTAGACTGTGACTATGTCCGTCACCAACCTGAGATGCCTGTGAGTATTTACGTGCCAGAATAGCAGGCGACCCGTGACTAGATTCCACACAAGATGGCAGCTGCGACACAGGGCGATGCTGGTTATTCTGTTAGGGTGCTGAGAGTTGAAATCCACTGAAATGACTCAGGTATTGGACTTCTCAGAGATCAGTACAATCTCTGACCTCATGTGATAATCTTGCAGCTATATCTGTGCATGTAACAAAAATAAAGTTGATAACTTTGGCAGGAATAACGGTACACATTTAAGCACAGACTTGTATTCCTTATATGTCATATACACCCCTTCCCATCTGAAAATATCAACTTAATTCCAAGATGGCAGCTTTCAAAATGGCAACCATGTAGGACACCACCCCTTCGCCGGTTTTCCATTGACCCTTAGCAACATGCCACACAAAGGATGGTGTTCCTAACAACCATTTTTCCTTTATTCAGATTTCCCCATACCTTTGGACCACCCTTTATTCTCTTTGCACCATTTTCATTCCCAATTTACCTTCCCTAATCTCTCTAACTCACACATACTTCTACTCACTAATCTTTATTTATGTGTACTTTATTCCCCACTGTACCAGAAAAACTGCTGATTGGATGACACTCTCCTTCTTCTCTATCCCTCGCTGAACCAATAACACTTGCAAAAGTGCTAAGATGGACCTACTCTTGTTCTAGTTCTCAGCAAGGAGCTATTTTTTATGTGTTTTTATTTAATCACTTTTGTAGTTGGTTAGGAGAGTGTAAGGGATAATAAACATAACATTGTGATCTGTTTACATATAATAGATTTGGCATGGCAAGAGGTTTCAAGGAGAACCTTGAACTCTGCGTGGAAAAAATTATGGCCTGCTGTTGTTGCAGAGAAGTACTTTGAAAGATTTGAGCCTGATATCGAGAACGATACCGAGGTGATTGTGTCCCTCGGAAAGACGATGGGTCTAGATGTAGACGAGGCTGACGTGAATGAGCTTGTTGAGGAACATAAGGAGGAACTCTCTACTGAGGAGTTGATGGAGCTACAGGTGATGCAACACACGGAGGTTCTGCAAGAGATTAGCAGCGAGGAGGAGGACAAGCTGAAGGATATGATTTCGACAAGTGAAATCAAAGACATGCTGGCAAAGTGGGAAAAACTTTCAAGTTTCATAGAAAAGAAACACCCTGAAAAAGTTACAACTGGTCATGCTTCAGCACTTTTTATGACACTTGTCTGTCTCATTTTCGTAACATTTTAAAACACAGGCAAAAACAAACTGCTTCGGATAGATTTTTATTCAAAAGGCATGCAGGTGAAAGTGCTGAAAGCGAAGCCAAAAAGGCAAAAACAAGTGATTAAATGAAAAATAATGTTATGTTTGTTAAAACATATTTTTTGACATTTAAGTTTGTTATTTCACTTTTAATAAAGTGCTATTTTAGTTTAAAATCATTGTTAAAGTGCAGTTTTTAGTTTGTGTCTACAGTGGCTGCATCCCTCCTAATGTATGTATGTGTGTTTCTGTATTAAACACACTAGTACTTTTCCCTGAATTTACAATACTAGGATTTTTCTAGGGACTGGAAGGGATTAATTTAAATTCTATTATTTTAAATGAGAATAATTTGTTTGAGATAAGAATTGTTTGAGTTACAAGATCGGTCTCGGAACGAATTAAATTCGTATCTCAAGGTACCACTATACTTCCCATCATACTTTTGCAGATACACCGAAAAAAACTTTCCTTTTCCAAAACCAGACTTTGCTTCACAAAGTAGTCCCATGAAGCTGCTATTGTCCCAATACCTTTGCATTTAGCTTACAAATACACGTCCAGCAGATTCTTCCAACCAGTGCTGGCTCTGCCATTAGGCAGAGTAGGCAAATGCTAGGGGCACCGCCTGTCCAGGGAGGCGCCCCTAGCATTTTTTTTTACATTGTGCCAGCCACATGGGAGGATAACTGCAGCCGAGGCTCAACTTATTGGGAGATCTAAAGTTGAGTCGCAGCTGTACGGTGGTGTTGGAGCTGAGTGGGAGCGGGGCAGGGAGGGTTTCGCGAGGGGGGGCAGCACAGGACAAGGGGGGCGACGGGCTAGGGTGCCAATAGGGTCAGAGCCACCTCTGCTCCCAGCTGACCTTTTTATCAATCTTAAGCACCAGGAAACTCCAGTGTAGGTAGGGAGTTTACAAGGAGCAATACCCCACCTGTGACACATCCTTAAACACTGTAGGGGTTTTTCCGCTAAGGTGTGAATTCGACTGTTGAATTCTCAAACAGGAGATTCCCATAGCAAATCCATGACAATTTTTCCATAATAAAGTCGAGACTGTGACAATAGCCTCATTATAAAGACACGGCTGCGACAATATTCTCATTAGAAAGATGCGACTGCGGAAATATTCTCATTATAAAGACGCGACTGCAACTGTGGCAGCCTATTGCGACTGTCATTGCACCTATACGCAACAATTCAGTCTTTAATGAATAACTCCCTGTATATTGTTGACCTACATATTTTTTTTTCTTCACATTTTACATTTTTATTGGATTATAATGTTTGACAGAAAAAAAAATAAGATTTATTTTTGTTCATACCTTGAAAACCTACTGATATGTAGAACATGCTTGTTAAACATGCTTCCAGATATAATATTCAGTTTACCCTGAAATAATCTATAAAGAGCTTATATGAAAAGGCAGATTGCAATCTGCTGGCAGCATAAAATTAGATATGAGTCCCTAAATTGTCTCCGCCATACAATAGTCTTATCCCCGCTATCAGTCTCTCAATATCCCTTTAACAATTGTCCTTTTTTTTTTCTTTTTATTACTTTGTTATTTAATTGCTATAAATTTTATAACTGGAGCTTGGACGATTTCTTTGTTATATGATTTTAAATTTTAAATACATATTAAAAACATTTTCCCAAGCAACAGAATTGTTTGTTCTGCTCTTTTTTTTTTTTTATTTATTCCAACGAATCGATGTCTATTTAATAACGCAGAAACTTTAATTTCTCCAAAATTTATAACCCCAGCTTTAAGCTCCTCCGAGAATAGTTTACAAAGTTACAATTTAATGAACTGATTGTCAATCACAGCGCTTCACTGTCAGTTCACAGATACTCACCACCTTTAATGAACAAAGAAAGGAAAGATATGAGTGGAGAATGGCCACATGTTTATATCATAATTCCAGATTCATTCCTTTGGCAATGAAAATATTCCAATAGAATTTTCATTCCTTTTGATGTCTACACTCACGTCTTGTAAAATTTCAATATTGTTATGACTTTTAATTTGTCCTTTCATTTATCATTTCAGTTGACGAGACTGTGCGGTTTCTCTGCAAACAGGAGCGGAATAAATCTAACATCAAAGGTGTTTTTTTTTTTTAATTTCTCTGAATGGCACAGCTGTCTCTCCCCTTTTTTCTATAATTTGCCTGCTGCTTCAAAATATTATGAAAAATTGACAGTTTCCTAATTGGCCTTGCGATATCCTCTAACTTAAATCTAACCGCCTTAAATAAAATGCGCTGATGCATGGGTAAAAAAGGTTATATTTTTCTTTTAAACCTATAACTATATGTAGGAATAATAGAACGGCCTCCTGCCGAAAAATGGATCTAAAAGGCTAAAATTCTGTCTGAAGTTTATTAACCTTACCCTGTTATGATTTGTTACATTAGAAATTTTATTTTCATTGCTTGGAAAAACTGTAATTCCTTAATCAGCTGCAAACGTTTATTAATTAAAGGGGCACTATAGTGCTGATATAACTGCACTCATACATATAAAACTCCTTTATACTAAGCCAATTGCTGATATACATAAATAGTTAAAAAAACATTTAGGGAAGAAATTATACTTGTTGTTTGTTTCTCTTAATTAGTTTTACTGAGGGCTAACATTTCCCTCCCCCCGATCACCCTCCTCTTTCTGTTCTGCAAGTCAGGCAACATGAGAAGAAAAAGCTGCCTGACTGCTGTTGGTTAAGCAGTGTACTGACCTTTTGGCTGCATAAATTAAGTCGGAATGCAGGAGATTACAGAGGGAAAGATGACTTGTGCACATGTGCTATGTAGTAAGTAGGGCAAAAATGTCTGGGGGAGGGAACCTTTTCATGGAAAACTGGCCAGTACACGTCACTCACACATTTCCTGGTACAGGAGTTTATCACTGCTGCCTACTTAATCATTCTAGATCACATGAAACATCTACTGGGGAGAAACACTTCTCACTAAGGTATAGTACTGCATATGTAAAGACATCATCTATTTACAGTTCCTCTAAACAGGTAATACAACAATGACAATTATTTGCTCACTGGGGAGAAGGTGAATGGCATAGATCAGTGATGGCAAACCTTTTTGGCACTGAGTGCCGAAAAGTGATTTCACTCACCAGCACCTTCCCCTGAAGTGCAGGCACTGATGAGTGACATCATCACACCTGTGTCGGGGGAGGAGCTCTGCCACATTGATCCTATTGGCAATAGGTTCCACGGCCTGCACTAAAGGACCGCTCATTCGCTGCACAGATCAAGTAAAGCAGCCGTGGTGAAGGCGTGTGTGCCCTCTCTGGCACGCATGTCATAGGTTCTCCATCCCTTACATAGATACTCAAAACTGATATTTAATTAGAGAATAGTATTGCAGCAAGGGGAAAAAACAGTTATCTAAAAACAGAGATAAATGATGGCAGAAAGGCTTTTTATGTTTTTATTGTCTCAGTATAGATTGTCTCATTTTTTCCTTTTCCCAGGATAGTGTTTATATTAGGTATCAGTATGCTCCACCTAATTGTATGTATAAGCCAATATTATTAAAGCAAGTTATAAGCTGTCCTGAAGTCCAGTTAAAATAATATTATAAATCAATACACAACATGCACTGAGAATAACTGGTCTCCAGGGTGATTAATATAGGAATATGAATTTACTTACAGTTGCTTGTCCCATTGAATTGGCATTGCCATAATATATTAGGTTTTACTTGTTCTTATAACTATTCTAGAGAACCAATAGTTCATGTCCTTGGATATTTACACTGTTCAAACATGGCAGTCAGTAGCAAACTCCTCCTATTACTCAACAAGCTACTCTTGGTTTCCTGAATTGTGACTATTTCAGAACAAAGCATAGAGCAGTCGGGTATTTATCTGGTTATATTTCAGTGTCTGAAAATGGCTTTGTGCATGCCAGATGCCAGCCATCAACGAGATCCCAAAGTTGAACAAGCTTTCTTTGTCTACTTACAAATAGCCTAGGTTCCTGGAAAACTACATTGATGCTCCAAGGAGATACCTCTCAAAAGAGAAAAGACTACCTACAAGGTAGCAACACCACTCCTGTGGGATTTACAATGGATCTCACTGGCATTTATGTGCCACTTATGCTGTCTCACATGCTGTCTAACACTACATGCTTTCTACTGTACTTGTGAGGATCACACAGTCAAAACTGATATACCTAGAGGTTGTGTTCTGTGCCACGGAGGTCCAATTTGACACTCTAAAACAGTGGTTTTCAACCTTTTTATTACCATGACCCTTTAGTATAATTCCCCGTGATTTGGCGACCCCCATTTATTAATTATTATTGGGCAACCCCATTTAATCTTTATATTTCCAATGGTCTTAGTCGACCCCAGGCAAATCATCATTCGACCCCAAATGGGGTTGCGACCCACAGGTTGAGAACCGCTGCTCTAAAAACTCAATTGGAGAGTACTAAGGGGCAATGCATTATGAACATCCCCCATGGTTGCTGGGGATGGGATTATAAGACTTCTGGTGATGTGGACATTGTGGAGACAGTCCCATGCTTAGAGTTTATACCAGGACCATTGACTGTGCCAGTAATTTTAAATGTAAACAAAAATTATGTTTATTAATTGTATTTTATGACATTATTTATTACACATATATTTAATTAAATATATTATTACATTTTTGTTGTCCCTCCCTTTTGTCCTGAAGCTTTTAAAAGATGAGTCAATACGATATACCTTGGGCAGTAAATTATCCGTCATATCTTTTTGATCTTTCTCGGTCCTCTTCTCGGTGCCATTCAAAATGAGGAACTGGCTTAACACTTTCTCTATAAAACCAAACATCTGTAAAATCCATTGTATACAGGGCAACCTAGAAATGATTTCAGCATGCACAGCTGCAATACAAAACAATGCGGTCTGCAGTGTGCCAGTTATTTGATGTGTGCACATTGTGAATGTTGAGGTGTAAGCAATAGGCAGCTGGAACCAGGTCTTCTGTTTGATTGATTTTGTGATTCACAATTCACCACTGTGAGTAGCTTTGCTCTTTATAGAAACTGAAAGTTATATTCTCCTTTGAAGGAATAACCTTGCCTTTTGCTCAAACAGCAGAACAAAGCCTCTGCAGAATCCATGGATATAATGTATGATGGATAGTAGAAAAAGACTGATCATGACCATAATGGTTTGGAACTCCTAGAGAACAGGTTGACTTCCATGCATCATTTTCATGGAGTTGCACTTATGGGCGAATCCAGATAGAAATATGTATATAGCACATTAACTTATCTTTGATTAATTTTAAGTTTCCGTAAAAAAAATACCCCACGCAGCAGCCATTTTATACCCCGATTATCGCTTTTGTTTTTAAAAACAAACTTCCCATGATAAGATTTTTTTGTAAAAGTCAATATATATTTTCCAGGCTTGGATTAACCCACAAAGAAGTCACCTATTAAGTATATATTATACACCTTTGCTTACGCTTAGCATAGGATCAGTAGAAGTAACAATTCTAGAACTTGGCCGAGATCCCAGAAAAAAAATAATGCAATGTATATCATTGAGAACATTTTCCTACAAACCAAGAACAGAGCTAAATATTTCATTCGGTGACACATTATGTTCACAGTGAATCATTCTAGAAGTTATAAAGTGCAAATGAACTAAGAACACCAGTGGTTATATAAAGAACTAGACTATCAAAGGCCAAACACTAATGTCTCTGTTCTCTGAAAGAGATCTCAGTTCCTTTAGTAATGTGCTAAGTATTTAGTATTTATGTAATTAATTCTTAGTTGGTCTACATATATTTGTTGTATACAGTTTGTAGTAGTGAAGACACTCATCAATAGGCTGCTCCTATGGAGCAAAGTTTTCATACACCAGGAGACTGGGGTTACATTTACACATATTTATGTTAGGAAAACAGATTAGCATTGAAAAATAAACATGAAATTATATAGAAATATGATATTATCTGTGTGTTGCCCATTTCCTTACTCATTTGCCTTGTGGAGTAGAGTGAAATCAAGATGCCTCCAACCCTTATAGGCTGGTTTTTAACACTCCAGGGTTCCTATATTAACAACTCTTCCCTGTACCTCCTATATCCCTATTAGTATTGTGGGGGGCATATAATAAGAAATAATATTGTATATAATCCTGCCTCATGCTTTCATGTCTTTAAATGTACAGGGCTTGGAGACCTAAATTAAAAAACCTATTAATTGTTCTTTTTTATGTGCTCTGGTTGTTGTAGAACAATAATTTTGTGGTAGGACTCTCAACCTCAAAGTATTGGAATCCTTTTAATATAAAAGTTCGATATTTTGTTGTATGTATTTAACTACAAAACACCATGCTCTAAATGTTAGCTCTAAATGAAGCTTTCATTGATATATTTTCATCAATTATAAAGAGTAACTATATGGATAAGGAAATTTAAGGCAATGGCGCATGGAAACTATATGCAAATTAGTGGGTTATTTGTCAAAATCTGAAAAGTTATGTAGAGATGCAAATTCAGCTGTTTATAAGCATTGGAGTTCACCAAAATGGTGAATTTGAAAAGGAGTACTGCTACAAATTCACCAGTTCAACTTTATTAGCTCAAACTGGTAAAGCAGGGGGTTGATGGCAGGATTTCTTTTTGGCATAAGGTCAGGGCTAGCTCTCCCATTAGGCAGTACAGGCAGATGCTAGGGGCGCTGGGTGTGCAGGGAGGCGCCCGCATTCATTTTTTTTTTTTACTAGTGATGTTGGAGGTGAGTGGGAGGCTTGGGGCCCAGGGGGCGTTGTGGGGCAGGGGGGCCGCGCAGAGTGTGGGGGGGCAACATAGAACGGGGAGTTGCCTAGGACGCCAATAGGGCCAGAGCCGCTACTGCATGAGGTGATTGTACAGTCGAAAGACAAAGAAAATCAACATCAAGTAGCAACATGAGTTAGGAATAGTGTGGCATAGCAAGGGATGTAAATAACACTTGTTATAACATGGGCAACTTTAATATGGTGATAATAATAGTGAGTAAACTGGTGACATCAATCATGTCTGTTCATAGTATTTTGACATAAATATAAGAAAGATACATTTATAGTAACATTTTCATTTATGATGTCACATCCCTTTGCTTGGGCAAATTCACCACTACTATGCAACCACTACTGTTTGAATGACTACGCTGCACTATGTATCAAATATGTGACCATTCACTTCTTCACCAAGGGAATCTGCTGGCCAATGGATAGGAAGTAGCAAAGTCCAGTCTGTTAGAGCAGAGGTCCCCAACCGCCGGGCCGCGGACCAGGACCGGGCCGTTGGTGCTCTGC
>WMED01001822.1:0-26039 GCA_019650415.1 Pipa parva
AAAACGATTTCAGCAACCATTATAACCATGCATCCTTTCCATCAGGCAAATTATATAAGGAGCCAAAAAAATCTTCTCATATAAAAGCAAAAAAACCAAACTTTTTTTTATTTTAATGACACAAAGGATAAAAAACAGGTGCCCACACTCTGGTTCAGAATGAAAACAACTATGCATAAATCAGTCTCTTGTAAAAACGTTTTCAGAAAGCATAGAACCACTGACTGAAAAACTTTTAAAGTCAGTAAAAAAGTGCTGAAAAGCAAACCTGACAATGGATGATCTTGAGCTGATTTTGGTTTTAATAAATATAAATTAGTTTGGCTGTTTTTATGCTTGGTGCTTATTTATAAAAAAAAAAACAAAAAGAACATTTGCTAATGTGACCTTATAGCTGGAGATAGCATTGCTTTCATTATGATAGGCAAATAAAGGTTCAGATTTTGTTCATTATACAGTGACATTTTCATATTAAGTATTTGAATACTTTCAAATTCTACAAAATCTGTTCAACACCTGGTGAAAATTATTTTAATTAACTGTGGTTAATGACGTCACCAGCTCCTACATTTGGTGTATGGTTGGTGACAGACTTAATATACCTAAAGCCCTGGGCTATTTTGAAGGCATGGGTCCCTACATGCCTGCCCCTTACTCCATCAATGTAGAAAGAGACAGGTTGCTCCACCAGTTCCTTATGTGAATTCAGCCAATTTATTATTCTTTCAAAAGGTGAGAGCCTTTTGGAACATTGTATTTTGATTGCACACGGTAAATTAATGGGTTGAATGCCCTTAATGAACTGATGGAGGGACAAGTCTTTTTGCATTGATGGACAGTGGACTATGCAAGTGACCCTCAGAGTTTCTGTTCCCAGGTGAAGTTGCCTTAGAGTGATAGCCTACAGAGTATTTTTGCCTCTTACTCTACTCACAGTCACATTTCAAAATCCACCCAGCTCTGATCCTACTAAAGTTGCTTGGTCCTGTGGGCTGCATTGGCTCCTCTTTCTGCATCCACAGCACCTGCAGTAAATCAGAAGACCCGGTGCAATCTCAGCCACTGGATGAACCACCAGGGCCCTCCAGCAGCTGTCCATTTCAGCCTATTACAATATGCCCCCATATCTGCAGGATGTAAGCTTTTACCACATACGTAAAATAAAAACAGGAAGAAAATGCTGACAGTCCATGGGAAACCAAATCTGTTGATTAATATGGGCAACCTCGAAGAGCTGCTACATGTTCCAAACAGTTTTCTACATGAAAATACATTCTGATGAATTATATTGCAGTAACCTGCATGCAACAAAGTGTAAAGTAGTTGTTTGTGGTCTTCCATTCTATGAAATGGGAGGCATTTTTGATACAGATTTAATGTGTGTAGGAAAATTACAGATCATAAATCACCTAACTTAGCCTTGCCTTTAGTTTTGCACTTTAGCTGGAGGCTAAAAGTACTTTTGTAGTTGTCTGGTAGTGATATAGTTAGATTACCAAGGCTCCACCAAGGGGGAGATGGATTAGACGCAGAGGTTCCCACATGGAATACTACCGGATAGTATAAGAATAAATACAAATACAAAATATACATGTTTATTGTTCAATATTTTATTTTTCAATATTTGTATCCAGTTGGTATTTATAGGTCTTCAACTGAAATCTTCCATCTGGGATAGCATGTGTTCTGCTCTAGTTGAACATTATTTGGCTTCTATGGTCCTTAGTGCATCTGCAGATGCTCTGGGCTATAATGGTGGACGGTGGGAATTCATCAAACAAGGACGGAAGATTCATGATGAACTGGCAAGTCTGGGAGGAGTGGAAAAGATTGATGTAGAAAAATGGATTGTGAGCGATGACACTATAATGCATATTGCCACGGCAGAGGCACTAGTAGAGGCTGGAAAAGACACAAGTCCAGCACATCTTTATCCCCGGCTAGCAAAGAAATACAAGGAATGCATGAATGATATGGATGGCAGAGCTCCAGGTAACTAGACCACATATGTTCAAGAAAATAAATATTATATTTAATAGTAAAAAAAAAAAAAAATTTGAAGAAATGCTAAATGCAGTAAGCTTTTGGGGTGTTAAGCGCAGGTTAAACAATATAGTTGCTGAAAGTTCTTTCATTTTGCTTGTACTCCCCACTTCAATATAAGGTCACATTTTCCAGGGAAATGTATGGGAATGTTGGGAGTTTTAGTTCAGCATCTTCTTTAAGCATACAGTTGCATATACTTACACTAATTAGTTACAAAGCGAAAATCAGGCACAAGATGATTTGTAGGTTAAGGTGGAGGCCCTGATTACTTTAGAAATCTTTAATAATAATACTCCTGTAGTCCTTAATATTACACATGCATAGAATTTGCCAACGCACAAGGAAAGGTAAAATTGTTGTTTGTGCAGAGTCAGTTTTTTTTTCACTACCATAATATTAGCTGTTATAGTTTATAAGGAGTCATAGGTATTTCAGCTATTCCCATAACCCTTCAGTCAGTCAGGACTATTATAAACACATAATAATACCTAGCTTGAGCTGGGTATACAAGGAATGAGGTTTGTGACAACATTGCCATGTTGTCGGATAATCATTCTACAAGAAGCAAGAAAAACAAACACCCTGACAGAAAGATTATTTTCTGGAGAACAAATGTTTATTAGTCTGGTTTCTTGTCTGCCAAGGTATTGGAGCATGTTTGTAATCACTGGTAGACTGTACACCACTACTCCAACAAGTGAGCTGATTGCTGGAACAGTTGTCTTACTGAGCGTAACTATTGGAATTTTTATCTTCATTCTTTGCATTCGATCTTTTTGTTTTTTGGCACACAGGTAACACCTGCATAAGCGGTGCATTCCGTCTTGATCCTGTAAAACCTAATGGGTGGCAAATTCCATTCACGAATAATGCAGGAGGATGTGGAGCAGCCATGCGTGCCATGTGTATAGGCCTAAGATTTCATCGTGCAGAACAGCTAGATGACCTTATCCGCATCAGCATTGAGAGTGGTAGGATGACTCATCACCATCCAGTTGGTTATCTGGGTTCACTGGCCTCTGCTCTCTTCACCTCTTATGCCATAAACCTAAAGCCTCCACACGAGTGGGGTAAAGGTCTATTAGATGTCTTGCCTAAAGCCAGAGCCTATGTGGAAAATGCTGGAAGAGATGTGGAGGCCAATCTAGCTTCATGGTAAGTTATCTCTCTACAAAGACTTGTTAATTGCTAATAAAAGAAAAGAGAAACAGAGCATAATTTTAATGAAGTACTATTTACTTGGAAGGAATCCTATCTAACAGCTTCCACCTATAAAAATTAAAGGACCAATAACATCCCCAAAAATACAAATTTCTATCTGGATTGGCATGGCAGTTATTCTGTTTTTATCTCTACATATTTAGAAAGTGCCACAGAAAGTTCAATTTTTAAAGCTAAATAGCTGAAGATCATAATTTATAGACACAATGTAGAATTGTTGGAAGCACAGATTAAATCTATAGTAACTATAAATGCATCACGGGCATTTTCATTTTTTGGCGTAACTGTTCTCTTAACTTTGGTTTTCATGTACATGTCCAATGACTAATAGTAATGGGGGTAGAGAGTTCTCTAAACTGATGGATAAGTTTACCATCAATTTTTTTTTTATAGATCTCATTTTACATGGATATCACTTATAACCTGGTAAATACTCCAGGGAGTGAATTATAATGGAAATAAATACTGTGCATGCCTTTCCAATGATTTCATTGGATCTTTATGCCCTGACTTACTAAAACTGTAGCTATGGGCCTGTTCTATCCATGCTACTGCAGGTGTGCCAATTTGAGAGTTAATCAACAGAACAACGTAACTTTAAAAAAAAAATTTTTGATCAATATTAGGATCCAAATCAAGGCCTTTACTGCCAGCAGCTCCTCAGAAATATGTCCTTATAAATAACCACTTTTCTAAGGAAGCATACGCCTCATGTTATGGTTGTTAACAGGCTTAATTATATTAATCAGTTGGTGATAAAACGCAGTGAAACATATTGTTCCACAACACACTCATATTACATTATTTTTTTCAGGCCTTTTTTTGAAGCCCGGTGGAAGTCCTACCTTACTCAAAGGAACCTCTTAGATGGAAAGTCTCAAGCAAAGTTTCCAGAGAATTATGGTGTGGAAGAAAGGGATAAGTTTTACACTTCCCTTAGCTACAATGGCTGGGGTGGAAGTAGTGGGCATGATGCCCCCATGATTGCCTATGATGCCATTCTTGGTTCTGGGGACAGCTGGAGTGAACTCTCCCACCGTGCTTTCTTTCATGGGGGAGACAGTGATTCAACTGCTGCTATTGCAGCTGCCTGGTGGGGTGCGATGTATGGTTTTAAGGGTGTAAGCAAAGCAAACTACCAGCGGGTGGAATACAGAGATAGACTGGAAAAGATTGGGAAACAATTATACCAACTCAGGGACTGATTGGTGGAATGGGTAAAATAGCACAGTACCAGCACAGATACATGATAGATATAGAACCTTGCAAAATTATTCCCTTGAAAGTTTTCAAATGTTCCTGGATTGCACACAACTATTTTCCCAATTAACCTTTTTTTTAATGCAAATTTATAGGCTTAAACAGTCCCTAATAATATACAAAATGTATTAGCAGATGACATTAAAACAGAAATCTGTTGATTCGATACATATTAAGGCCCTTGCGACCTGGCTGCACTGAGTCTACACCCGAGGAGGAAAATAGTCCTAATGAATGTATTTATGTATATTTTTATTTAGGAAACACCACTAGGTTCTGCAGTACAGTACAATTTAGCAAAACAATCATAATACAGGCATAGGACTTAATATTGTAACTAACATGGACTTAACATAGTAGAAGTGAAATAGATTACAAGAATATAATCAGGAAGATACATTGCTCTAAGTGCCAGGCAGGGATTGAAACAAATTGATGGTCCCGGTCTCATACACATTACAATACATTACTCAATGACAGCAGGAGTGAAGTGACATTTAGTGGATAAGAAATGTGTAAAATTGTTATTCTTTTTTTAAGGACCAACATATTACACTGTACTTTACTAAAAACTAGCACTTAGATTGTATTGTGCTTGATTTCAGTGGAGTTTACAATCTAATTTCCACCACTTCTTACTGATGTAGGGTGGGAGGGAAATTAAAAATGTGGCGGAAAGAAAAAAAAACAGTGATAATGTGGCAAAAAGCGACAAGTTGGATCGAATTGTGGCAAATACTTTGGAATGACCTAGAGAAATTTCCCCCTAGCTCTTAAAATAAGAATTCAAAAAAACATTCATATGTATTTCATCATTTAGACCTCAAAAACCAGAATTCCAAAAAAAAAAAAAAATCCTCACAATAATTTCACTGACTGATTGCAACAAAAGCAATTCATAGCAAACTGTCTACACAACAGCCAGTGTGGCTCTGACCTTGGTTTTGGGGCATTTGATGAATATGTGTTATCCAGAGTTCTATAGAAAACAATGCACAAAGCAAAGGTTTGTTTACTTCTAAATGAATGTAGCTATGAAAGATTAAAAACCAAACACAAAGAATTACAAATCAGGAATTTCATATTTTTACAAGTACTATGTAGAAATAATTCCCATTCCAAAACAAAAGGGATATTTTTTTTCTGGAATGAATACTCAGTAAAGTGAAGTGAATTACAGAAACCCAGGCAGAGACTGGAGGATGAAGGTCCCTGACCCATAAAGCTTACAATCTAAATGTTGTTAGTACTATAACTGTGGTGTATTGTGTAGGAAAATATACCAGTTATGCATTTATGCACAAAATCACAAAAATATTTGCAAATTACAAAATATTATGTCTTCACAAAAGTGCATTGGCATTTATTTGCCAGGTCAATATCACTCTCTTAGGTCTGGTAAACAAACACTCTTTTAGACAAAAGAATTGTTTTTTCTAATACTGTTATGAAGACATTACAGCAATACTGTTCAAAGAGCTGCAATCATATATCACCCCCACCACACACACACACCATTAGAAATGTGTCCTCCCCACTTATTAGGCATTCACATAAAACAAAATAAAATAAAATTTGTGTTTACTTTGCTTTTAATGGGAAACCTTTCTTAGATCGTGCAACAGTTCTCAGCTCATATATAGTTACATAGTAGCATAGTCGGTTACATAGTACATTGGAAAAAGACACAAGTCCATCAAGATCAACTAACACCCCCTAGTGGTGATTCTGGATCAACATGCTACTATATACTAGTCTAATTCTATAGTTAACCCTTTCAGTGCCAGGTGATTTTTATTTGTTTCACCATATTATACTGTTTTTAAAAGCCCTGTTCCTGATTATGCATATGTATCAAGAGACACCCACTCCTGGCCAGGAGACACTCACAATTGAAATGAATGCATTAAAATATTTTAGAAAAAAAATCAATCTAGTATGCACACCTTTCAGTTTATCAGAAAAAAAACCCTTTACCGTGTGAATAACCCCCACCCCTCACACAAAGTATATAGTCACTAAAAGTACCCACCTTCAGCTATCTAGGTGTACTAGGCTTGTTGCCATGGATGCAAATTTAAGGTTGTAAGCCTATGTGAAAATAACTGGTTTCTGGCAATTTGATGAAAAATTGATAAAAATTCAGGGTCAAAGTAACATTTTGTTCAAATATCTACATTGAAACCCCCCCCCCAAAAAAAAAAAAAAAAAAAAAAAAAATTCTAGATCATAAAAGCAGTGCCTCCTGAACAGAAACATACTCATTATACATAGGTACACGCAAATGTAAAGCATGTGCACTAAGGTAATTTTCACTGAAGTAAAACACTTTACCTGGTGAATACCCCTAAAGTATATATCCTCTAAAAGTACACAAATTGTATATATATATCAGTAAAAATAAGTATTGAAATATTTGATTATACCTTTTTTTATTAGACTCACAGCACAATAAGTATTTTTATACTTATTTTTTTGCATCGTGGACTAACACTATCCATATATATATATTTATATTGTAAGGAATCACTCAAATGCTTTAGCAGTGTTTCATGATTAACATACTGGAAACAGTGAGTTTCTTATGTACACAGCTTTTATTTCCAAAAATTAACTTAAACACAGCTTTTTATGGCAAAAAAAACCCAACAACTCAACACCACTTTCAGAGTGAATAGTCCTTTCTCACAAAAATAGTGGATAATGGCAACTCTTACAGTTCTGATTTATAAAAGACAAAGTATATCTTCCCATCTCCAGGGTTCTCTCCTTAGGGTCTCACAGTGCTGTACAGCCACAGTCCTTTAACAGGGTCTTTATCCACAGGTCTCTGTTTCTCTCACTGAGACTCACAGCAGTATCCACAGATTCCTCCTTTAGAAACACCAACCACACCCAACTGGTTCTCTAGCTGCCTTTTAACCAAGCTCTAGGTTGCAGCTGATGAGATTTATAAAACCTGGACTGATCTCCAGTAGTATGTTTGCATTATTGGGGCAAAGTATCTACCCTCAAACACAAAACCCTTACTTCCCTCTCCTGCTCAACCTTAGGGGGAATACTTTCAGCCACCAAGCAATGCACACTGGACAAAGCACCATCATTACCTTGCTGTTCCCCTGGCCTATGTAACACCTGGAAGTTATAGTTCTGTAAAGCCAGGAACTATTGGGTGACAAGAATTTCTCTAATTATTCTGAGCCATTCCTTTCAGGGGTGCATGGTCTGTCACTATGGTGAACTTCCACTCTAACATATAGTATATTAAGGACTCAAGGGTCCATTTAATGGCCAGACATTCTCTCTCTATTAAGTACTTCTGGGGTCAGTTTCTTGTTAAAGTAAGTCACCGGATGTTCTTCCCCTTCTACTACTTGGGATAAAACAGCCCCCAATCCTACATCAGACGCATCAGTCTGTACAATAAACTCTTTCTTAGGGGGGAATTCACGATACTCCGAAGTGAGAAGTGGAGTGTTCGCCTCACTTCGGACTGACTGAGATGCGCTCGCTGATGTCCTGCACGCGGGCATCAGCAAGCGCATTAAAGGGATTCCAGTCTCAGCGAGAGCAAAAGAGTTGCCTCGCTGACAATCGAAAAACATACGTGTGTGTGACTAAATGGGGAAACTAGATTGTAAGCTCCATGGAGCAGGGCCTGAAGTGAATGAGGAATCTCTGTAAAGCGCTATGTAAAATAGTAAGAATGAATAAATAATAATAATAATAAGAGTTGGGGCCTATTGTGAATAGCCTCTACTTTGTTGTGTTGGGGCTTGATTATACCCATTCCTATAGTGTAATCCAAATACCTGGCTTCTTCTAAACCGATGGCACACTTCTTGGGGTTTGTGTATGTATATTATATATATACACATACACACACACACATACATATATATCAGGGTTTTAAGAATGGGTTAACTCCCATAAACATTGCTTTGTAAACATGCACTGATGGCACATTGGGAGACTGCCTATTGCTCTTAATTCACTCCGTACTAAAGAGAAAGCGACGCAGCGCTAACCAGCAACGGGCCTCCAAGGGGTCCCTACACTGATATAAAAATCCCTAATATTATATTATTTTAAGTAACAATTACAAGTTTTTAAGTGTTCCAAAGATTCTGCTAGAACCAATTACTGTGGAAGACTATTCTTCCATTTCTCAGTCCATATAGTAAAGAATCCTTGCTGCAGCTTGAGATAAAAACCTTTTCTTGGAGCCTCTGGGGGTGTTTTCCTGTTGTCCTAAAAGCTAACAATCCACTGCAATATTTTTTATATGGACCATTTATATAATGTGATTATGTCACATTTAGGGGATTACTGACTAAAGTGAGAATTCAACTGTTGAATTCTCAAACAGTGACCGTGACAATATTCCCATAGCAAAGCTGCGACAATATTCCCATAATGTAGCCATCTACTGGGTAGTGTGCGACGATCTTTAGCTGGTGAATTCACACCTTTATGCAACAATTTGGACTTTAGCCAATAATCCCCTCAATCACTTCTTTTCTGGAGACTGACTTAAGTCTCTCCTCATAGCTCAAGTACTCCATTTCCCTAAACAATTTCTTTACCCTTCTCCGAATCTATTCCAGGGACAAGACTTCCTCTTTTTTTTAACAATGCCCAGAACTAGACTTGCATATTAAATGCAAGAGAGAACTTAGCAAGCTTTGGAAGAAACGCTCTGTTACGCTTCCACACTGCATGAATGTGCATAATGACAAATATTCTCAATTGTAAACATGGCGTAATGGGCAAATTGTCAAAAAAACTGAAGAGAATTAATTAAGGTAAGACAATTCATACCGTAATTAATATTCCATAAAAACTACCCAGCAAGGGGAGATGCTGAGACCATTTCTTTCTGACAAAAAGAATCCTCTTTTTTCAATCTATGACTTATTTTAATTGTTTTCAGAATTAGGCACATTTTTCCTCCAGGTGCTGCAGAAATATAAATATCAGCATTACCAGGTCAGTCTAGGGCAGGGGCGGCGAACCTCCCTCGAAGTGCCGGCGCTGGTGAGTGATGTCATCACGCCGGCATTGGGAGAGAAGTGCACACGCGTCAGGGGAGGAGAACTCCCCTGCGAGTGAGTGCTCCTTCAGTGCAGGCCACGGATCCGGCCTGAAAACTGTCAGATCGGGTCTGCAGCCTGTACTGAAGACAGGCTTGCCAATGGCAAACATGCCAACAGAGAGGGCTTTGCGTGCCTTCTCTGGCACGCGCGCCATAGGTTCGCCATCCCAGGTCTAGGGTGTGTTGGAGGAGAAAGTTTGCCTATGCCTTACCTGTCACTTCAAGGAAAACAATATTTATTTTTGAACACAATATCTAGTTTGGTCACTAGGTGTCCTCGTTTCTCCACAAATCATTAATGGTCATCATTTGCAACGCAGACTAGATGACTATAGTACATAGGTTGTTCTTTTGTTGAATATCATGAATGGACAATCTTGCAGTGTATAAATAGTAGTATTGCAATGGGTTTTGTCTTTAGACATGTAACAAAAAATAAAACACTATCAGTTATATTGAACATAATTAGGTTACATGTACTGGGAGCCCTGCAAACCTGTCCCTGCCTATCTCCAAGGGAAGTATCGAATTCACACCTTTACTTTTGGACTTTAGTCAATTCTCCTTAGTGTTGAGGATCTGGAGTTAAATGTGGCCACTTTGCTTTGTTTTGCTCTACCCTCCTGAGAAAGTTTCTTGTGAAATCATCTAGTCCCAAAGTAAAATGCATCCATGTTTTTTTTTTTTCGTTGTTTTTTTTTTAACTTTCTCTGCTATATTATTTCATTTAATGCAGATTATATTTCTGATCTCTGTATTCAGCAGTCTGGTTACTTGTAGTACATCAAGCATCCTACTTCTCATGCAGTATTTGGTATCTGCTAATGCTGATCAATGTTACCACACTTTTCGAAGGGCCAAATTTATTAAACTTGGAAAGACCGCTCTGGTCTTTCGTGAGATTTTTTTTTCGGGTTTTCAAGATCAAGTTTTTCAATCTCAAAACTTTTTAAAAAATGTTTTCAATGGAAAGGTTAGCCGTACTTTAAATTAGCAGCATGGCTACCTTTCCAATGAAAATATTGGAAAAAAATGGAGAAAGAAAAATTCGATCTCGAAAACTCCCAAAAAAAAATCTCGCAAGAACAATGCGAGATTTCACTCAAAAAACTTGGAAAGACCCAGAGCGGTCTTTCTGAGTTTAATAAATTTCACCCGTTATTGTCATAATTGGTCATGAAAAAGGCAAAATAGCACAATTTTCTTCTTTTTTGTAGAAGACGGAGGGAGGCGGACCCTCTGTTGGAAGCAACATATTTAAATGCTCTTCACTACAGAACTGAGCAAAGCGTCACTGCACTGCAAGGAACAGTTAAGCTTGCAGAAGCAACTGGTTAATAAAGATAAGATAATAAAGGGTCATCAGAGAGCAGGTTGAGGGAGGGGCTTTTATATGTATATATAATTTCATTAATACAAAAAAAAATTAGAATTCCACTATTGTACATAATATATAGGACTAACAATATTGGATACTATTGACGTGATTTATTTTCCAAAGGAACTATGGAAGTAATTTACAGCTGATAACCAGTAGTCAATCCGTTTGCCTCTCTCTGCGGAGTTTTTTGTCCAAAGCATATGTCTATATGAAGGTGGTCCTCCATTCACTGCTCTCCTTTCCCTTTGTTCCCTAATGGCTATCGACTGGACACCCCTGGCCTAACATTTCTGAGACACAATATGGGGAAACCTCTGCCAGACTTGGTTTAAAGATGTTTAAAATGTATTTTATATTGCTCACATCATTTGTGTGGTTACGTTCTCTTTCTAATCATGTTTTCATATAATAATTGTAATGAGGCCGAGGCAGGCAGTTTGTTTCCAGGCTATTTTTCACGCTGCTTGTCTGTGTGGGGGGGGGGGGGGGGGGTATGAAATCAATTGCAAGCGCTAAATTAAACAACAGTGGGGATGACTGCCTTAAAGGAGAAATATCAGCTAAACTAAACCTCTTCACATGTCAAAAAGTATTTATCATATCTTATGAAAAACTTGTGGAGACTTCTTTATCCGCTATTCTCATGTCAGACAGCTGCAGCGTAAGCCCCCTGTCTGTCTGTCTGTCTGTCTGACAGGGCTAATTTAGCTAGTCATAGGATGGCTGCTATTTAGCATGCTGCTCTTTAATAAAAGTAAATATTTACCCTAAGCTAGAAAAAGGGGGCCAAACGTGTGACCCAGCATGGGCTGAAGAAGAATTGGACAATAGGACTCCCTAGCATCACCAAAGGTTTCCACAGTAAGAAGAGAGTGGGCAAATAAAGAGTTTATAGCGGGACAGTATGGAGAAAAACAGCTGGAGGTACAAAAACAGATTCTGTGGACAAATTGATAAAAAGTAGAAAGTCAAGCAACATTTGGGTTATGTAACAACTATAAAATGCAAAAGCAAGTCTACTTAGTGCAACAATACATCCCATAATGCTCCACACGACACTACCCTCCCTGCTCTGCACCAGCTACTGCAGTCTACTGTTTCCCTTCTGGTGCTTCTCTCCATGTGGGTTTCCTTATCTGTACGGCACTGTAGAATTGGGCAGAACTATCCAATTTGTGAACGGCTTACAGATGTGGAAGGCATAGTGAAGCCACAGTAAAAGCTGGTATAAAAACAATAGACTGCAATAGTGCTCTTAATAGTGCACCTGTCACCTCAAAACTCTAATACTAATTTAGATTCTACTAATTAAATACTGTATTTTTCGCACCTTAAGAAAACTTGGGGGAAAATTCCCATGCGTCTTATGGAGCGAATGTTCATTTTCTTCAGCTGCCGGTCATGAGGGAAGGGGGGGTGCAAGAAAGACAGCCCCCCCCCAGGCGCCCAGCAGAAGCTGAAGAAAATGCGGATTACTCACCTCCTCCAGCATTCCAGCGATGCGCCTCCTCTCAGCGCTTCTCCATACTGAAGTAAGTTGAATGTGAAGATGTTCCTTGGCTGCTTCGGGTCTTGCCAGCAGCTGCCAAATCCAAGGCGAATAGAGCTGACAAGACCCGAAGCTCCTAAGGAGTGCCGTCACATTCAACTTACCTCAGTATAGGGAAGCGCTGAGAGGAAGCGCATCGCTGGAACGCTGGAGTAAGGTCAGAAGGGGGGCAGGAGGGAGGACAGACATGGGCAGGAATGGTAGGAGGGCAGGCATGGGGAGAGATGGCAGGAGGGCAGGGGAGGAATGGCAGGATGCCAGACATGGGGAGGGATGGCATGAGGGCAGGCATTGGGAGGGAGGGTAGGTAGGCAGGGGAGGAATGGCAGGAGGGCAGGCAGGCAGGGAGATGGCAGGTGGGAGGGCAGGCATAGGAAAGAATGGCAGGATGGATGGGAGAGATGGTAGGAGGGCAGGCAGGGGAAGAATGACAGGAGGGCAGGCAGGAAGGGGAGGCAGGAGAGTAGTGGTATATTTTATTAAAGAGGAACTAAAAGCAGCTGCTTCATTCCCCATGACAGATAGGACTTCCCAGCTAGCGCCAGTTATATTTTATAATATATGAATTTCATTTCTACCATTAGTTCCCTTTTAAATATTTTAGCACACCATTTGATTCAGAATTTTTTTTTTTCTTATTTTCCTCCTTAAAAATTCAGGTGCGTCTTATCGAGTGAAAAATATGGTAAAGGGTTTTGTAAATATATATATGTATTTTTTAAAATGTACCTTTATGCAGCATTTCTCTCTGTCATCTTCCCTGTCAGCCTGACTTTTCTCTCCTGAGTTGGGTGAGTGGGGCTAAATGATGATTGACATTATAGCTCCTCCAATCAGATCCCTGCTAGATTGCCACTGATCATCCCGAAAATCTAATTGCCAAGTTCCTAAGAAATTGAGCTGTAGTTCAGCTGTCTTTGTCTTTCAGTGCTCTCTAATAGTATTAGGTTTGCATAATTCATCAAAATTAGCTGGATAATTAGGGACCTGCAATTGTTAAAAGTGATGCTTTTTGGGCACCAGGCCTAAGCCTTCCAATACTGGGACCCACTGGAGGATCCTCTGGTGCTCTGTGGGGCCAGTCTAGATAAAACAGTACAATTACATGCAGTCCTATGCAGAAAGTACTGGAACACATAGGGATATGTTGATGCATTGTATTCAAATGATATAAAAAAAAAAAAATCAGCTATAAAGAGTTTAACATTATAATGATTTGAGGTTTACTTATATATTTAATGGACATTTTCTGTTCAATGTAAAAGCTTAAATTGCTATCACATGACCTATCTCATTATTCTCTCTGTTTTTTTATATATGATGATATAAATAGAAGAACTCAACACTTGGTTGCTTTTGTTAAATTTGGACAACTTCCTGTGTCTACAGGCAGAATTTTGTAATTCCCATCTGTTTCTTCAAGGACTTCATCTTCCTCCGGTGACAGCGCACCTGGGTACTTTCTGACTAAGCTGACTTTGAGATCCATTAATGCTGAGCATTTGATGCGCCATCAACATAATGTGACGTGACATGGTGTGTTTGTTTAATTATGGAAAAATATAATTATCCTGAGAAAAATGACTACATCTACTTAGTCTTATCATATTTCCTTTAGGTTATATGCTATAGTGATTTACTTTAAAACAATCTACCCACTTAAAAAAAAAAAGCATGGTCCCACCCATTTTATATGACCACACCCACACCAGGATAAAAAAAAAAAAGTCCACATATCCTGATCAGGCTTAGAATCAGTACTGGATTCTGCGGAACTAGTTTAGTAAATACATTTTTACTAGGCAACGTTAATGCAAATAGATGCAAGAGCATGGGTGCATTCCATATGAAATGGAATCTGTAGTAATATGGATTTATGCAAAATGCAGATACATAAATTAAATGACCCCTTTAGGTCAAAAACTCAACAGCTGTATTGAGGATTATTCAGAGCGTATTTCTTTTATGAGTCATTCAATGCCCTGACTATTTGTTGTCCAACTTACAGAGCAAACAACCTGGTATCAAGAAAGCAGTTTGAATGCGAGCAAAACAATATTTTATATTATATAAACAATACAAAAAAAAATACAAGTTTTCTTAGGATTATAAAAAAATAAATAAAGAGTGTTGCAACTTCTAAACATAGTAAGAACAAAAGTAAATGGTGCTGCGATTAACTTAGCCTGTTCCATACCATGAGAAGGAACTCCCATGAGTGGCTTGTGGCACATTTAACATTTACAGGTCATTTCACAAAGCGTTAAAAACAAGTAAAGTGCTCTTAAATTAAAAAAAATGAAGTCGATAGGCAAGGTAGTGTTTATAAATTTCTCATCTATATTGTATCATAAAAATAAATGAATAAATAAGCTAAATTAAAATAGGAACAAGTCTAATAGTAACCTTAAAAATCCTTACTGTTTTAAAAATAGGTCAAATGAAACTCAAGATATATCTGATATTTCATTTTCTTCTCATTAATCAGAATAATTGTACCTGCATTTTAGGATTTCCATTTATCCACAATTCGCTAGACACAACCACCTTTGAAAGCCTCATTTCTGCAGGGTTGATTTTTAACCGGTTGTGACGCATGCAGCAGTCTCCAGTGGATCCCCAGAAATCCTTTAGTGCACATCTGAACTAATTTATTATGAGCCTTACCCTATGGATAATTTAACGGTTTAACTTGTTGTACATAATACTAGGTGGACAATAAATAGAAATCTCTTTTTTGCAGGCTTTAGTGTGCCTTTAAGCTGTACATGGCTAGTTTATAGTATAGTAGCGCTATATAAAGTTAGAATTTATAGGAAGTACCATGCAGATCTCAGTGGCACCATGTACAGTATAATAGGAATATGTTACATAACCCTGAAGTCCCGCAGTTTGTATAAAACTATGTAAACATGTTCCTTTATAGGTTCACAGAAGTCCTCTGTGACTTCTTATTTCATTAAAATATTTCACCATGGCAGACTGCATTATTCTTAAATAGTATAAGAAATAATGTTTTGGCTGCCTGAGGATGTGGGAAAATCATGTTCTAGAATTAATAAAAAAAATATTATC
This sequence comes from Pipa parva, assembly GCA_019650415.1. NCBI lineage: Eukaryota > Metazoa > Chordata > Amphibia > Anura > Pipidae > Pipa > Pipa parva. The sequence continues at coordinate 15,628 of WMED01001822.1, forward strand.
ATAACAGGGAATCGAAATTTAAGGGAAACTTCAAAATATAAAAAGTTCAGACCATTTAAGTTTAACTAAACATGTCTGTAAATAATAAGAAAAAAACAATACCTTTGTCAAAGCTTTGTCAGTTGTGTGCACTGCCACTGTTAACTTCTCTCCTAACCTTTTGGTAAGTCAATAGCTGGTGATCACCTGTTCACTTACGCAAAGCCAATCAGGAATGAGGCTCATCAGGAAGTTTGCGACATTTAACAAATTATTCCGTTACAGAACAGAAATGACCTGATTTTTTTTTAGCATCCTAGACTAGTCCTTTAGGTTTCTGAATGTGATACTAATGGACTGATTTATTTCAATATTAATTGCTTATTTAATTGTATGCATCATAAAAAAAATGTAATATTATTGTCTCAGATTCAAATTAGCAAGCGACCTTTACCCTAATCATAGAAAGGTTTTTTTTTCCCTAATCATTATTTTTAAATGATTAGTAAAACATATAAATATAGGCTCCTCTCCGCTGAGCTTTATTCTCCTGCTTATTTATGTTTAATGGTATAAGTGGAGGTTGCCTTGTTGTTTTCCTGTGGTGTAAAGAAAAACATAAATCATATAGTCCAATGAAATATATAAATAATAAATATGTGTCTGTTAAATGCATCAGTTTACTTGTCTGCTCTCAGCTCTGCTTGTCTCAGACACACAGTGAAAATTTAAGGCTGGATGAGTAAAATATATAGAAGTGTGACTCTGAACACTTAGAGGGGAATTCAGGAAGCTCCGAAGTGAGGCGCGTAGTGTTGGCCTCACTTCGGAACAAGTGACATGCGAATGCTGATGTCCTGAACGTGGACATCAGCACGCACATTAAAGGGATTCCCCTCCCGGCAAGAGCACTCGAGTCTCTTTGCCGGGAGGGGAATCCCTTTAATGCGCATGCTGATGTCCGCGTTCAGAATATCAGCATGCGCATGTCACTTGTTCCAAAGTGAGGCGAACACTACGCACCTCACTTCGGAGCTTCCTGAATTCCCCCCTTAGTTATTCACTAAAGTCTGAATTGTTGCATGTAGGTGTGAATTTGCCAGATAAAGACAGTCGACAATAGGCTGCTAATGTCGCAGTCGCGTCTTTATTATGGGAAAATTGTCGCAATCTTCACATTAAAAAATTGTCACGACTTTACAATGGGGAAATTGTCGCGGATTGGCTATGGGAATCCGTTGTTTGTGAATTCGACAGTCGAATTCGCACCTTAGTGAATAACCCCCTTAAAGAAGATGTTGGTCTCTCTCAATCTAACATAAGATTAAACGTTAAATGAGTTTAGACATTCTAACAATCACTCTAAGTTTAATGTAGCTTTTAATTTATTAACTGAATACATCATTCCTTTGTTTCTACTTAACAAAATCTACAATATTTTGTCTACATTTATCATTCCGTTAATATTTGAAAATAATTATGTTACAGTTTTGTTTATCTGGAGGTTTATAGTGGAGCGTTCTTTGTCTGTGTATCCAATAATAATCCCCAAGACGCCATCAGTTTGTGTTAGATTGAAGTGTGCCTTTTTCTTTGCCTTTGTGTACTTCCCCGTTAAAAGAAAAAATCTTTTTAGCAAGGATTCCACTGACAGAAAAGAAGACACATGATACAGCCCCTGGGAAGTCTGATTGGTTTGTGTGTGCAGTGATGTTAGAGGCAAAAGAGAGAGTGTTCTGTTAGCTCTGAAAATAGCAACAAGTGCTGTCCAGTTCAGTGTAGCTATAGACCCTATCCAACGGTGCCTTAACCAGAATCCTCCTGTTTCAAAAACTTTAATGGACCCAAAGGGTCAGCACTCTTTCTAGGCTTAATGCTGCTGAAGCTGGTGGTTTATTTTAGACTGTCATCTAATTTTATCCAGGATTCCATATGGAACTTTAACAGAAGGAAAGCGAGAGGCAGATGCTAGGAGATTGATTATCCACATGGTGAGTTTCATTTACTTGTGCCTGCTTAAAATCAAAACACTGTTTATCCCAGGCTCCTACAAAGAAAGGCTCTAGGGAAACAATATTATAGTTCGTTGTTATTTGTGCATTTGTATTTTTACAACTGGACTTGCAGTTTTATTTCTAATATTGTGTATGTTTTAGCAGAATAAAAAAAGAATTACGGTATAATTCAGCCGCTGTGTAAAGGATAGGAGAGGTTTGGTAATCATGATGCAAAGTGATTGCTTTCTAGAAATAAATGGAAATTTCCACATTTTAAGGAATTTTTTTTTCTCTCTCCCACTGGGATTTTACTAATATTGCCTTAATGGATTTCACAGTTTTATTAACCTGCCAAACCTCACAGCTCATGATTTGTAGTTTGCTGTCACAAGGAAGGGGGGACACAAGTCTTTGAAAATAATTTAGACAGAAGCAAAGGCATCATTGTACAATTGTTTTGAGTTGAATGTATAAAAGGCTTAATATACTACAGACCTGCATTTCTGACAGAGTTGAAGGTATTGATTTTGTGAACGCTGACCTTACAACAGAAACACTATGCATATCACACAACAACAGGGCAGAGAGAAACACTCTCCAGCATCTTTCCTTGTTACCTTTGAGATTGATCTGCCTTTATTGTTCTGGCCTCTTATTGACAATAGAGGTCTAATTAAATTCCTGCCTGTTGGACGAATATATGTGGATCAATAATTCCTATACAAAATATGACACTGAGAGTTGTATGTATATATATATATATATATTGTAAACTCTATATTGCTTGAGACTTGAGAAAGGGAGGACAGACCGCTTGAAAGATTTTCTAAACTGATTGTTAGTCCAATAAAAAAGGTATCACCAAGTATTGCAATACTCATTTTTTTTGTATCCGCATCTGCAGACCAACACAACCACTTTATTCTACCTTTATATATATATATATATATATATATATATATATATATATGTGTGTGTGTGTTTGTGTATGTGTATATAAAGTTCCAAAATGCAACTGCACCACCTCTTTTACTGTTTCAATCTCAGTGCCAGAGTATGTTTAAACTTCTATTTATTCAAATATGCATTAAAATGGTTGAGAACATCTTAATAAAGGCAGAAAAGAATATGCCGAAATGTTGATATCAACCATTTTAATATATATATATATATGTATTAAGGATTTGCGCTGACCCCCATGTATTGATTGGAGTTTGGATCCTTAGCTTTTGTGGGTCAGGTTGACAATGATTTATCCATTCAGTTGAGGCCAACTTTTGGTCATTTTATGAATCCTCGTTCTTCACACTTTCCTATCTTTGACTGCATCGTTCAGTTCTTTCATGGGCATATCTGTGTCAGCCTTGATTGTGTCTATCCAGCGTGTTCTTTGGGGTCCACTTTTTCTTGTCCCACTGACTATGCTGAGCTTTAATGTAGTTTCCAGAGAATTAGCTCACATGATGTGTGCAAAGTATGAGAGCCGTTCCATGATGATTTTACCCTCTAGTGATATTTTTGGTTTGACATGTTCTAGGATCATCTTGTTTGTGACCATTGATGTCCATGGTACGTGCATCATTTGTCTCCAACATCATAGTTCAAAGGCGTTGATTTTTTTTTCTATCTGTCTTCTTGAGTGTCCAGCTTTTGTATGCATATGTGAAGATTGGGAAAACGTTTGCATTGACTATATGGATCTTTGTTGCGATGATAATATCTTTGCTCTTCCATATGTTTGCCATTCTTTGCATTGCACTGCGGCCAAGTGAGATTCTTCTTCTGATTTCTGCCCCTGATTCGCTGCTGTGGTCAGTTTTGGATACGGCAAAAAGGAAATCTTTGACTGATTCAATTTTTTCATTGTTGATTGTTAAGTGGACTGCACCATTGCTTGCTGTCAACATTACCTTTGTTTTCTTGATGTTGAGGTACAGGCCCATACTCTCACTTTTTTCTTTGACTCTTTGATCCAAATATTCCAGTTCCTTTTCATTTTCCGCAAGCAAAGTAGTATCCTTGGCATATCAGAGGTTGTTATGTTTCTACCACTGATTTTCACTCCGATTGGTGATATGTCCAGATTGCATCGTCTCATGATTGTTTTGGCATACATTCAGGTTAGGATCCTTAATAAAAGAGAGAAAAAATGTGAAGTGGGACCTATCTCTACCTAGAGAACCATTCTGTCACTCTTGCATTCACAAAGAAAATGGTGGTAGGTGTAGGCATCCTTAAAAATATATGGGAAGCAGTGCTGCATACATGTGAGGTGTGAGGATGATTGTCATTGCCAGAGTTGAAAGGACAAAGTAGCACATTGAGAAGCTTTGGATCGAGTACTATTTGAATGTTCAGATTCCCAAAGATGGTTCGTTACTTGAAATGAAATTAAAACTTGTCTTAGATCTGTAGTGTCAGATTTTTGTTGGATTAATATGAATCTGAACTGCAGATCCTTAATATATATCATGAATAATTCTGACTCAAAAAGAAACTAATTTTCAACAAATCTTTCTTTTATTGTTTTTCTTTGTAACATGGTGGCTAAAACCTTCTCAATAAATATGTGCATACAAGCATACTACAATGTAGGGAACACCAATACGGTTTTCCTAATGATGTAGGAAAACATAGCTCATTATTTGCACATATAAAATAGGGGGCTGCCATATTTTTAAAGCAAGTTTTCTAGTTAGGTTTGACCTTTTTCGACTTTGTGATGGAATACTTGATAAGGCAAACAACATGGCAGTTCCCATAGTATACACAGTATATGGTATTTTTTCTCTTTAAATTTGCTGCAGCTTATTATAAGGATAGTAACATACTTTATAAGGCTGAAAAAAGACACAAGTCCATCCAGTTCAGCCTATTTTCCTGCAATGTTGATCCAGAGGAAGGCAAAAAACCCATGAAGCAGGAGCCAAATATCCTCATATTAGGGAAAAAATTAATTTCTAACTCCAAATATGGCAATCAGAATAATTCCCTGGATCAAGATCTCACCTTCAGTTATCTATTACCCATAACTTGTAATGTTCTTACACTGAAGGAAAGCATCCAAACCAGTTTTGAACTCCTTAATGGAATTAACCATAACAACTTCCTCAGGCAGAGAGTTCCATAGCCTCACTGTTCTTATAGTAAAAATCCCCTTCTATGTTGATGCAGAAACTTTATTTCCTCTAAATGTAGAGGATGCCCCCTTTTTATACTTACAGTTTTTGGTATAAATAGATTCTGGGAGAGATCTCTGTACTAAGCTCTAATATATTTATACATAGTTATTAGGTCACCCCTTAATCTTCTTTTTTCTAGACTAAACAAGCTCAGTTTTGATAATCTTTCTTGATAATGTATTTTGCCCATTTCCTTTATTACTTTCTCTCAAGCTCAACCACTGGTGCCCAAAACTGCACACAGTATTCCATGTGTGGTCTGACCAGTGCTTTGTATAGAGGTATAATTATGTTCTCGTCATGTGCATCTATACCCCTTTTGATTTACCCCATGATCCTATTTGCTTTGGCCGCTGCCGCTTGGCACTGGTTGGTACAGTTAAGTTTATTGTCAACTAGAATTCCTAAATCCTTTTCCATGTTTGTTTTGCCCAGTGTTTTCCCATTTTGAAAATAATCTACACATGCATTTCTGCTTCCCATATGGATAACCTTACATTTATCAGTATTAAATCTCATTTGCCACTTTCCTGCTCAAGACTCCAACATATCCAGATCCATCTGTTAAAAAGTACTCTCCTCCTTTGTATTAACTACTTTTCACAATTTAGTATCAGCTTTAAAAATGTTAAATTTACTATGCAATCCCTCAGCAAGGTCATTTATAAATATATTGAAGAGAAGAGGGCCCAAAACTGATCCCTGGAGTATCCCACTATTAACAGTAACCCACTATTAACAGTAACTCAATGTAAGTATCAACCATTAATAATCACCCTTTGTTTCCTATCACTGAGCCAGTTACTAACCAACTTACACACATTTTCATCAAGTCCAAGCATCCTCATGCTTTGGAAAAATTAAGGTACATGATATCCAGTGACTCCCCAATCAAGTCTATAACTGACCTCCTGATAAAAGCTAAGAGATTTGTTTGGCAAGATCAATCCCTCATAAACCCATGTTGATATGGAGTTATACTTTTTTTATGTTAAGATACTCTAGGATAGCATCTCTTTGAAAACCTTCAAACAGTTTCCCCACAATAGAAGTTAGATTTACAGGTCTATAATTTTCAGGCTCACACTTTGACCCCTTTTTGAATACAGGGACCATATTTGCAACACGCCAGTCCTTTTGGAACAATTCCTATCATTATAGAGTCCCTAAATATTAAAAATAATGGTCTGTCTATAACTGTAATTATTCCCTTAAGACCCTAGGGTATTTATTATTTGAACTCCGTGATATATCTATTTTAATCATGTTAAGACGGCACAGTACTTCAATCTGGGTTACAAAGGCAGCATTTACTTTATCTCTCCATTTCACCGGACATTTCATTTTCCTCTATGTACACAGTGGAGAAAAACGTATTTAATAAATTTACTTTCTCCTGATCTGAATATACCATAATCCCCTCCTTATCTTTTAAGGGGCCAATCAGTCATACTGATACAACTAGTTTGTGATAGAATGCTGTAAAAACACACAGTTATGCAGAAACATGGATACATTTTGCAATGAGACAGCAAGTATAATGATGGAAGCAAATATTTGATTGGTTGGCATCAGCCAATCTGCTGGGGCTTCCAGGACTCTGTATAACCCCAATAACCTCAGCTTAATTACCTGAAACATTTTTAATGTTTTTAATGTTTTATTTTCTGTGCATATTTATATAGAGCACCAACATGAACACAAGAGAAGAACGCAAATTTTGCCTTAATAATTTTGCACACAATGTTTACCCCTTCTCCATTTGGTGTACTTATTATCATAAAAAGAATCTTTATTTAGGACTTTTTATATCCATGCATGTTTATGCTTAACTGTCTCCCCTTATGTTAGTTTCTGGTTTGTTTGTTTTCTTATTAATACTGTATATAAGGAATGCTCAGCAAAATTTTAATATTTGAAAAATAAGTGAATATTGAAATATTATATAGACAATTCGGCGCACAAAAAAAAAAAATACCTCTGAATTCATGCATTTTGGTCCACAGCACCCAGCAAGAGACAATTTATTGGTTAATAATTCAACTGTATTGGAAGAAATGGAATCTGCAAAGAGAATTTGTACAACTGTCTGGGGGTAATTCAGCAAGGTGTGGACTAACCTTGCGATGCTTCGATTCACTTCACAAAAATGGTTACGCGCTGGCTTCTCTCCTACATGCGCACATCAGCACACGCTTTAAAGGTATTCCAGTCTCCTCGCGAACACTCGAGTCGCCTCACGAGACTAGAATACCTTTAAAGCATGCGCTGATGTGCGCATGTAGGAGAAAAGCCAGCGCGTAACCATTTTTGAGAAGTGAATCGAAGCATCGCAAGGTTAGTTCGTACCTAACTGAATTATCCCCTCTATGTTTATTATGTAGATGTTAAGTGGCAATATAGTGCTGATATAACTGCACACATACTGTGCATATAAAACTCCGTTATACTAAGCCAATTGCTGACACAAATAGTTAAAAACATTTAGGGAAGAAATAATACTTGCTATTTGTTTCACTGTTTAGTTCAAAAGAGAGCTGACATTTTCTCCTAGTCTGCTCCCCTTTCTCTTTTGCAAGTCAGGCAACATGAGAAGGAAAAAGCTGCCTGACTGCTATTGGTTAAGCAATGTGCTGTGCTGACCTTTTGGCCACATAAATTAAGTTGGAATGCAGAAGATTACAGAGTGAAAGCTGACTTATGCACATGTGCTAAGTAGTAAGTAGGGCAAAAATGTCCGGGGGAGGGTACCTTTTCATAGAAAACTGGCCAGTATACATCACACACACATTTCCTGGTGCAGGAGTTTGTCAGTGCTGCCCACTCAATCATTCTGCATCACATGAAACAACTACTGGGGAGAAACACTTCTCACTAAGGTATAGTATGCATATCAAAAGATGTAATCTGAATGTAGTTCCCCTTTAAGTATAAAGACACATGCAAGCCAAAGATTATTTTTTTCATACAGCTTCCCCCTGTGTTTTTATGATAAAGATGAAACCACTAAATTGCTCAGCTGATATAACTTTCCTGAGATTTCACTGCTCAAAAGATTGTATGAAAAGCCAAGTGGTTATTCTCAGAAAAACCAAGAAAAAATGTCTACATTGATATGACATTTAATTTAATGGCATTAGAAATTATTATTTTAATTCTATCTTTTTTTTTTTTTAAATAAAAAGGTAATTGCTAATTGTAGTGATTTTCAGTTTCACTGGACATTATTAAATTTTATCTCCCAGCATTCCAGCAACAGAATATGGTACTGCAATGGTAGAGTGTTTAACTATATTTTCATTCACTGATCATGGTAGGTGCATTACTGGTGTCACTCACACTCAAGGGCTTGTGCTAATAGCTGTCCTACATTTACACTATTCTTAACAAAAGCAGCAGACATAGCTACATTGTATAAACTGGCTAGTTTCATATTTGAAAGACCTAGTTTCAATTTAGAGAGAAGCATCCTTTTTTATTCTGTATATTTCAAAGCCACAACTCCCAGTATCCCTTATTTAGCTACTGAATTGGATTTTTTTCTTCTAGAGAACATCTAGAAAAATGTTAACCCTTGGAATCAAGTTTGTGAAAACGCTGATTGAATCGGTCAAAAGTGGGCCAAAGTGTAAACTGCCAAGGAAGTCCTCAAAGGCCGGACTGAATTTGGCTATCTTTACAGGAGAACTAAAATACTTCTTATTCTAGTGGTGATTCAATTTGGGTGGTCTTGATATACTTACCAATGTAGGTCTTTTGTCTTGTGCTACCTCCTGATTCTTCTTTCAGCCAATCTTCGTTTTTCAGACTTCAGCATCACAATTCCCTTCAAGGTAACAACTTCTCTTCTACATCACTGATGCAAGCAAGTGCAGAAGCACTACTAGGTCCTAACCCCGCTTCTCTGCGCTTGCTCACATCATCAATGAAGAAGAGGGAACAGGAGTCTAGACACTGAAACCTGTAAAAAGATTGCTGAAAGGATATGCGGGACAAAATACCTGCATCAGTAATTATATTTTGACCACCCAAAGTGAATCCCACCTAGAAAAAAATAAGAGCTTCATTTCATTTTTAATTCTGTGCACTTACAACATATTTTTTTCTTCTTTATGTGCATCTCTGTACACTAACTAGGTTGCTATATAAGAACAGCAAGAAACAATATTAAGAAGTTCCTCTGCAGAGTTGATTTATCATTCATTAGTCTACATGAGACAGAGGTGGGATAATCTACTAGAAACATTGCTTTGTATGACCCTTAACACGAGCTTTGTAACTAAACCCTAATGTTTGCTGACTGCCACAATAAATAATTAGCGAAGATACTAATGCATTTAAAAATATCTCACAAATCTTGTATAATGGAGCAAATACCTGAACAGAATAGGGACTAAGAAAAAAAAAATTCAATGCTTTCTTTAGATAGGCTGTTGGTGATTTAAAAGTACAGATGGTGGAACAACTGAGTTGGACAATTATGCAGGTAAAATTCAACCCTGCAGGAAAAGTCTTTTTTGGGAGATATTTATAAAAGTTTTTTTTTAAAAATGTTCTCCTGTTATATATTTTAAAAAGGTGGAAAATATCGATATCACCATTATCAATGTTTATTAAGCCACTTATGGCTTTTTTTTGTCTTGTGTTCACCTGGTTGAAAGTGAAAAAAATTCCAAACAATGTATGGAAGTGCACACCACTAGTATGTTATAAAGTGGTGCTAAATGATTATTAGATGCTGGGCGTGTATCACAAAACTGGCCACAAGATAGAGGAATAGAATCTGAACACACACATGCAGGAAGGTATAGAACCTTATTTAATTAAACCATCAGTGCAGGTTAACGAACACCAATATTTTGGGGGGGTACGATCCACCCTTCATCAGCCTAACAACATTTGTACCCCCGAAACATTGCTGTTTGTTAACCTGCACTGATGGTTTAATTAAATAAGGTTCATATACCAGGGGTCTCAAACTCAATTTATCCGGGGGCCGCTGGAGGTAGAGTCTGGGTGAGGCAGGGCCGCATCAGGTTTTCCACAAGAAAACAACAGATTAAAAACAATACATGGCCCTGCAGGTCAATCAGCGGCTTTGTGGGGTAATATGTAGCTCTGCTGGGGAAATTAGCACCTTTGTGGGAAAATACGCGGGTCAGTGGGGCAATGTGCAGCTCTGTGGGGCAATGTGCGGCTTTATGGGCTACTGGCACAGCTGTGATTTTTTTAAAAGTTATACTGTAATTGAGGG
>WMED01001824.1:0-26033 GCA_019650415.1 Pipa parva
CACAAAAAAAAAAGAGAGAGATAGGAGTTAAAACTATACTGGGAATCAATGTAATAATAAACAGTGAACAGAAAACATCGTACGAACAGTTAATGGTATCAATGCATTGTTAAATGGAGACAAATAAAAAAACAGAATGAGAAAATAACCATGCATACCAATATTCAGCTTTTTATTTATATTTCATTCATCCCGTTGCCTGTAGATGCTGATTTGTGAATTTTGATGTGACCCCCTTCTAGTCATTGTTGGATTCTGTTCAAGGTGCAGGGTATGCCATAAAACTGGATGTTTAGGTGCAGGGTATGCCATAAAACTGGATGTTTAGGTGCAGGGTATGCCATAAAACTGGATGTTTAGGTTATCAGACATACAATATTCTTGCTGAGCATTCAGTTACTTTATACCACTTACTTCACACAATAAACCCAATTCCACAGGCTTTAGAAGATTGCCGCATAGATTTCAGTCAGGGTTTTCTTTTTTTAAGTTCATTCGTTGGGTGGACTGAACAGGTGTAAAACAGTTTGTCTAACTATACAGAATGCATGGCACAGATCAAATGACAAGTGTAACAATGAAGGCTAGACTCTCCCGGTGGTACTGGAATACATATCCAGCGAAATTAAGAATGAGACTGTAATACACAGTTTGGCAGCAATTATTAACTCACAGTTGTTGAGAAAGGTGAGAGAGAGAGAGGAGGATCATGTTGTACCACAAAAAGGAAATCTGTGAACAAATGATTAGCACCATTTATAGGCCATATGTAGATAGTTTGAAGGGATCATTATTATTTAAATGTAAATATAAACTTACTGCCATCCTACACCGTGTTACTGACAACGGATAACTGACAAGGTGCATCTAGAACATCTCCCCTGGCGATAAAGTAGAAATATAAGAGATTTTTCAATCTACAGAAGTGGTTCAGTTTAACTTCAGCCCAAAGTGGAGTTATAGACAGTGATTGTTTCACACCTCAGTTTCAGACAATACATAAAAGCATAATTAATTCCATGACTCATGCAGCCATATGTAATCCTATAAAACGTTAGTTAATATGAAGTTTTAACAATAATGTTGTTTATTTATGTTTATGAAAGAAGAATAGAATAGATTTTGACCATCTTTAAAGCCGGGGTCCCACTAGCTGTTTTTCAGCTGAGCTGAAAAAAATGAGTCTTCATTGTTTCCTGTGGGATAATGCACACAAGCTATTGTGTTTGACACCATAGACAATAATGAGCCTTATTAAAAAAAAAAAAAAAGCTCAGCTGAAAAACAGCGATTGTGACCTCAGCCTAAAGCTAAATAATGAATCTGGAAGTGTAACGCTATAGTGGCAGTATGTAGTTAACCCCTACTCATAGTTACATCTCCCAATCCCAGGAGAGCACTTGTCTCAGGGAGTAGACCCCACTTACATGTTGGAATGGTACCTCTTAGAGAAGCAACATAAACACAGGGCACCAGTGGTTCTTGCTCAAAACACAGCACACAGATTTATTTAACCAAGAAATAAATCAAATGCATTTGGTAGGTCTTGCATATAAGGCAGTCAGTACATCTTACTTAGTTACAGCACATACAGTAGTTCCTGCTTAAGACACACATGTACATAGATACATAGTTACCACAGCTGACATCACAAGCAGTCTGCACATGGGTCTTAGAGTGGGACCCCTTTAGTAGCTCCCTTCACTGGACAGGATTTTTCAGGGATCCCTTCTTTACTTCAAGGATATTCCCTGGTCCCTAAGCCTACCACTCAGAGTCCATAAGCTGAAATCACCACCAGGCCTCTAAGCCAAATGTCCCTCCATTCAGGGTCTCAGGCTACCCAGCTAGATAACCTTCCCTACATGCTCCCCTGAGGTGAGCTAAACATAGAAACTAAACCTTACTTAGTTCTCTATGGATCCGCCTTATTGTGGCTTGGAGCGCATCTCATAAGCCCCGCCCATGACCTCCAACCCCTCTTCTGATTGGCCTTCGGCAGGTCATGTGGTCAGGAGAGTGCACTCCTCCCCCTTTTTGGCTTGCAAAAAATTGTCACTGCTGTAGGCGGGAGCGAAATGGCTCCCTCCTCAACTAAATTTGCTGACCCCTGCTCTACACTGTATAACCAGTAGGAATGGTGATTTTGAAGGATATAGGATGCAGAAAAAAATCCACCAATGCTACACAAGTAAGCAGTTTCTACAGATGTCCATCATTGAACTACTGATAGCTTCTAAAGCTAAATAACATAGTCTAGCACAGGGATCAGCAAAGTGTGGCTGACGAGCCACATGCAGTTCTTTAGCTGCCTTGTTATGGCTCAGAGCACATCTCCCTAGTCCCACCCACGACCTCCAAAATTTCTTCTCATTGAATGTCGGCAGGTCATGTGATCAGGAGTGTGCTCTCCTCCCCCTGGAAATGGCTCCCTCCTCTTTTATGTTTGCCAACCCCTGGTCTAGCATAATTATCTTGCTTTAAGAGCAGTGGCCTGGCAACGTATGCCCTCCTCTGTCCCTGTGTCTGTAGCAGCCAAGATGGTCCCTGTATATCAAACATTGCAGTTTCTCTTACAAAGGATATAGGCAGATCTACAAACGTTTGTATATGGATTGTCCTTAGCAACGAAGATCATTTAAAGGGACAGAAAAGGCTTAGAAGGAATGAATCTGTATAATTTAGCTTAACTAGTCAGACAGTAAAAGTAGTACATGAAATCCATTTTGTGATGTTAGCACGTCCTCCCCATTTGTGCTTGTTGAGTAGTATACCATCTTGAGAAGGGGCCAGCTATTGACTGTAAAGAACAAATATAGTAGCTGGCTTATAAAGCCCTGAGACTAACAGTTGGGAGTAGGGGGTTGGGGATAGTTGGGGAAGAGGTTGGGGATATTTTTTGTGTCTGAGTGCCACATATTAACATCCTCACTTTGAAGGCTGTAGAACCTTATTCCGGCACCTTGGTTGATGCACGTGTAATTAAAAAAAAAAATCATCTCCTATCAGTACAGTGAACGCATTTAGTTCCATTGATAAGTGAGAATGATCACTCTACTTTACCAAGGCAACTTTAAAATAATAGTTTTCAACCCTTCATTTTTATTTTTTAAATTCATGTGCCGACATACCCTGGCATGCCCTCTAGATTATGTTCAGTTCTGCGTTTTACTTATAATATTTTAGTTTTTCCCTTTCATCTTTTAAAATGATTAACCAAGACAGCAGGAAGATCAGACCCCTTCTATTTCTGTTTACCGTCCTTAATATTTTCTCCAACCAGGCAAACATAGGCTGAGTTCCTATAAGAGGTTTCCCCGCTGTGTGAGGATACTACCGCCACTCGGCACAGAAAGAACACAGCTGGAATATCTCAAACTACCAGTGTGTGGAAGTAAATGAAAGAAAGTGAATGAAAATGAAAAAATCAATACGCCAGAAAACAGTATCTGCTCATAAAAATAGAGTTCACCAAAGTGATGCATTAAAGTGAAAAGGGTCTTGAACACTGAAAATATTGGTATTAATTCTTCAACAGTATCCTTACAACATATAATATGAATGTAATAGCAGAATATGGTTTTAAACAGGTTAATGGCATTGAGATTTGAACTGCTATTTTTCATAATCAATAGCTGTACAAGGAAAATGGTAGCTATGTGAAACCATCTTGTAACCTTCAGTCCACTTTTAGAGGTTGTTAGAGGGGAACTCTGGGTAACATTTGGACTGAGTATTTAAACTGATATAAACATAGAACACTTGCTGTAAATCATTTGAAGACAGGGAGAAAGAATAAAACCCCAACAGCTAAATGGCACTGTGAAACAAATTATTTTTGTAATACATTATTTTAACCATGCTATTATAGTTATAGTATGTATGTATATTTTTATACAATTATAATTTATAATTAAACTCAGAATTTATTAAACTTGGAAAGCTCGCTCTGGGTCTTTCCAAGTTTACAGAGTGAAATCTCGCATTTTTCTCATGAGATTTTTTTCGAGTTTTTTGCGAAATTTTTGATGGAAAGGTAGCCATACTTGACGATAGTATGCATGGCTATCTTTCCATTGAAAAAATTCAAAAAATCGAGATCGAAAAGTTCGATCTACAAAACTCGAAAAATATTGAGAACAATGCAACATTTCACTCGGTAAACTTGGAAAAGCAAGAGTGGTGTTTCCAAGTTTAATAAATTTCTGGTAATTAGCCTATAAGTGCCAGTCAACACAAAACTGGTGCTAGTGCCCCAAGAGTTAGGATTTCAGTTTACAGTAATTTTAAAGAAACTGGGGAACTGTTCTTGGTGAAGGTAGAGGAGTATAGAATTCCAGAGATACTCTTCACCAAGAGAGAAGGTTTAAGATGGGAAAGAGCTGCATTAGTGAGTGGTGCACAAAGACACTTGCTTTGTGAAGAATAGAGTAGATCAGTAGACCCCAACCTTTGCTGGATCAGGGACCAGTTCTACTCCCAGCAAAGGTTTGACAGACAGGGGGGTAGGGGGCAGGGCAATGTATATTGCTGGCCTCTTGATGGTGCTGCACTTCCTGTGTGCACATCACTATCAAGCGGCCTGGTACTAAGGCACCCATGGACCAGCACTGGCCTGGCAGTTGTAGACATATGGAGTAGATGACTGGGAATATGGGTGCACACAATTGTAGAGATAATAGGGAGGAGCAATGGAAGGAAGTACTCTACATTGCAATAGAAGGACACTGTAAATATTTTGTATTTAACAGGGAGCCATGGAGCAGGCAGATATCATGAAAAACTCTGTCTCCTCTACTGATAGAAATTCAGCACTGGGTGGGCACATGACTGTTACTGTCCCTTTAATATATCTGAAACTTTCAGGCAAAATTATCAATGGCACATGGATAGTGATCCACAGAAACCAATCTGCAGTTAGCATTACTGGTATAGGGTAGCTAAAATAATTAAAGCCAATCTCTGATTTGTTGCAGTGGGTTACTAGACCTGGATTAACCCTGCTGATATATTCCCCTATGTCTTTTGTGTATTTAAGGGCAAGCACCTATGGCAATCCCTATTTATTAGAACTGGAAATAATAATTAAATAATGTTTTCAAAGACATGTAGCACTCAGCCAATTAATCATCTTCCCATGAAGCTGAAATTTTTTTTTTAGTTATTTCAAGAAATTAAAACTTGATGAAATATTTATGATTCTCACAAAATGCCCAATCACACAAGGATGCAAAACCATGATATAAACTTGGCTCTGTAAGTAAATATACTGGTATGAGTACAGCTGGGGTGGTTTTGTGATACTTTACACATGTCACTTTCCTTATCTTTGCTGTCATGGTGCTGAGTAAAATACAGGTATGTGCATTGTAGAGGCAATCAAGGCTTACTGATTAAGATGGATCTATCCACCAATGTAATAAATTGTGGCATATAACTCTAGCACAGTTCAGATCCCTCACCAAGTAGTAAGGAATTCTGACACAAAAAGGGATCGAATTCTGCTATATTTTCAAGCTTGATTTATACACTGTGTCATATCTGGCTGCAAGAGGCATCCTTTTTTTACCAGTTCTTAGAATCTCATGTACTGGTCACAATAGACAAAATAATTGTGTAGATTTGCGTAGACTGTAAATGGACAATAGATAGCTTAAAATCTCTGGGTAAGTTATTTCTGATATACTATACAGTATTTAGAGACGCATGGTGACTTAGAGCCTTATTTGTAAAGGCCGAATAGTCACGTATAGCTCTGAATTCACATCTATACGCCACTTTCCCTTGTTTGTTTATTGATCAAACTCTGCGATGTAGTGAATGCGTGACCAATTCAGCCAACTACGATAGTCATGATCTTATAGAGCACTTTGCATCACTTTGGATGTGCATGCACAGGTACTTCTACTACTGACTAAGTGGAGGAATGTATCAAAGGAGCAAATGTGACTAGTTGAACTGCTCTGCCACTTCAGAATGGCAATTTAGGGGGGCAGATGGTAGGGCTCTGCATCCTACTTCTTTCCAACTGACCATGTCACACAATGCATCCGACAGTGATTGCCGCTGTCTGTTTGTTTGACAAGACTAGTCACTGCATAGTCAATAATGAGAAGTGAATCTGCGACTATTTTGGCGATGCAACTTGAATTTTCGACAGGTGAGGCCCATAGTGAGAAAAGCAATCACCATAATCCAGAGAAAAAAATCATAATAAGTTTTTAACCTTTTATATGAATGTCCAGCTTGTGTCTATTTCACAAGGTATTGATTAGGGTTTTAAATCTTATGTGTTTTGGGTACAGAGATATTGTTTAGTCAGAAAGGTTGCCTATGTTGCATGCATGTGTAGGCACTGCAGATTTAACTTAAATGCTGAATAATAGGTTAATAGGTTTCAGATGGAGCTGCGCCTATAAAATGGCTTGTGTTCTCTTGTTTGCTGCTGCTATATTAAAGAAAGATACTCTGATGCAAGGAAGTGAAGATTGAGATAAATTCCAGTTTATGGATCATGTGAAACTGTATAGCCAATAATTCCATACAATTTTTCATGACTGCAGCATGCCTATCAAACCCTTATATTTGTTGCCCTATACAGTATGTATAAAAATCAGAATATCTTTAAGCTTTGGTTTTGGGTGATTATAACGCAGCAAGTACTAATAATCTACCAATTTCATTCTATTCCAGTATTGGTATAAAATCTGAAATAGGTTGTACAGGTCGTACTACTTTCAAATTTCAAGTTTTAAAACCTCATAGGTTCTTTAGCTTGCCTTAGAACATCCTTGTAGGGTTCCCACGTGTCCTTAAACTTTTATTTTGTATTTACCTAAACCACTAGGAGAACGCTGCACAGTCTGTGCAAGCCAGAGGAGGCATGGTTATTCACTGGCTGATCAGATATGACTAAATTAATATTCCCAATATTCCTTTAGCTGGCACAATATGGTCCTAGTAGCTGCTGAAATTTAAAAAAACACCAGATGATTTATCATTTATTTAATGAGAAAAGCATAAACAGCTTTTAGGCTATAAAGTTGATTTATGTAAATTAAACAGAACTAATTTTGTTTTGACCTTTGTTACTTCAGCATATTCCATAACAAGTCAAAGCTGTAGCCGTCTGGTGGAACTACAACGTCCACTTTTAACCTGCAACCCTGTTATTTGTCTTGCTAAGATACTACTAAAATAGATAGGAAAATTCCCAAGATGCTGGAGTGTTTAGTAGCTGTGACACCGACATTCTCCATACAGAATATTCAGAAGTATACAGTACCACATTATTTACAAGGCAGAATGGCTTAATCACTTTTGATGGCACCAGGTTATCAGTTGGAAATGAATTGCTTGCCCATTCATCTGACTTGCAAACTATATTTATACTAATAATGTTTCAGACTGCTAAAATGTGCACTATACTTATTTTATAAAAGACAGCCAGGGTTAACTACAGCAGGTGTTGGGAACTCCCCTCTGAACAGCTCTACTCAGAAATATACAATGCAGAATCGAGTTAAAAAAAGTGGCATGTGGGGGTCAAATAACAATCCCATTTACAGGAGGGCATAGAGAACATGTAACAAATTAACTGGTGGTAAATGGAGATGATGTGGTTTAGTTTAAAGGAGGGAGTGTCCAGTCCCAATTCTAGTACAGAGTCCATGACCTGGTTTCATGACATCATTATCCAACTGTCCCAGCTCCATTAGAGCTGTAAAGGATCAGCATCAAATAGAGAGTCCCAGGGGGTCTAAGCCCCTGATAATTTAGGAACATTTGGTAAAACAGATTTGATTTAATTTGTAGATATTAAAATGCAGAGATTCAAATCATTGTAATGAAAGTGGAACTGAGTTATGCATTAGAATTAATTTTAAATACACACCCCCCTCACTGACAGATTACATTTACACTACAATGCAATGAAACAAAAACACCTGCAATAATTATTGTTTTCTGTTGTAATTATATGTAACACATCTGTCATTAGTAGTAACATGCCTTTCATTTACAATTCTGTATTAGATACTAGATCAGACTATAAATTAAAGTATGCTATACAAGTTCCTGACATGATATTAACACATGAATCTGGCCTCAGTCAAATACTCTCACATATACAGAGTAGGCTTATAAGACCTTATCTACTTAACTTCACAATGACACCAGGGACATGGCAGTTGTGAATAATAGGCCCAAATGGGGCATATGTCTCAGGTCGAATGCCCAATGCCCAGACTTATCTCTCCATATGCAAAATGTAGAGTCACAGCTAGAGGGTACTACACATAGTAAAGGGTTAGAAAGCCTGTTCCTATTTTGCATATGCAGATCTGACCTGGTTCTCATGGTAACCTAGCAACATCGCTTAATGAAACTAATGTCAGTGGTTAGTGGTTAAGCTCTGCCTTCTCCTTTTTTGCTTAAGTATTATAGGCTAGTCCCCAGATGGCATCTCCAGCCAATAAAAGGACTGTCCTCAAAGAATGACAACACCTGGCTGCTAGTCTCTCCCATATACTAGGAAATAGTCATTTCAGATCAGCAGCACATGCTGTGTGATCCTAAAAAGCCTGATCCAAAATAAGAAAGGTGAAGAAACAGCCCCTAATAATTAGCTAGTGATAACATAGCTTTAATGAAGACTGATCCAACCAAAAGTCCTACGAGGAGCGAAAGAGGGGTGGGGAGAAATTTATTAAAATCGGTAATTACCGATGCGATATCGGAATCTACCAATATCAATATCGTGATATTGGAATTTACCGATATTGATATCGAGGCTGTTCTACCATTGAAATCAATGGCCGGCCGAAATTCGATATCGCGATATTGATATCGGTAAATTCCAATATCGCATCGGTAATTACCGATTTTAATAAATTTCGCCCCTGCAGGAGTAACAGGGACAGCCACTTCCCAGGAACGAAGGCAAAAGCCTCTAACTATTCTATGATACATGGAACCAGTTCTGCCAATCTACAAGAATCAGCTGTAGAAGTATCGTTGTACTATACTCAGTTGATAGTACCTTTTTGAGAACAAGAATGAGTAACACTGATGTACTGCTATTTGTTTGTTTGTTGCAAATTGTTCCTTTTCACCTCTGTGACTTGTTACCACTGGTCTCCAAATCATTTAGGGTATAATTCAAGAACGATCTATCTTACCTTGCGAAGCTTCTCATCACTTCGCCGAGATGGGTACGCGCTCACTGGTCTAATGCACTCGGAGATCAGCGAACGCTTTAAAGGTATTTCGGATCACCTCGCGACCACTCGAGTCGCCTCGCCTTGCCGAAGTATCTTTAAAGCGTTCGCTGATCTCTGCTTGCAGGAGACCAGGAAGCTCGTACCCGACTTGGCAAAGTGATGAGAAGCTTCAAAAGGTAAGTTCGATTGTTCCTGAATTACCCCCTTTAGTGAGAAACCACACAGGAAGTGAGAAACTAGAACAGAGACCCATATACATAGGAACTAGATGCCACTACAGTACCTGAATGGGGTGCTGAGAGTTGTAGACTATATATAGTATATAGCATTACAACAGTCTTCAGCAATTGCTTTCATCTCTTCAGAAGTGTTGTGCTGTGAACTGCAGTATCGTTAAACAGAAGCCGAACACCTGGAGCATCACTAATGACGTGGTATCTTGTTCACTGCAAGTGTCTATATAGCAGGACAGAAACTCTTTGGGAGATGGCCAATCAATTGGCTCTTCAACCACATGGCACTGACTGGATTGGTTATCACATTCATAATAGCCTCAGTTCCACTTGCACTTGCTGCGGGTAAAAGGACATTAACATTAATAAATAAAAATACACCAAATGCCTTAAAAATGTCTGTATATTTAATGTGCCTTACAAATATTCTAGAAGCTATCTAGAAAGTATATTTGCCCGGGGCACTTCAGTAATATTTATTATCAAAATTTCAAAAGAAAATGGCATTGATTGGGTTTTGTTTTGCATTTAAATAACTTCCATGCCTAGACAAATAAGTTGATTTATTTTACTACTAATATTGGTACTTTAATATACCCCACATGCACATTTATAGCAGAAACATACAGACTGGTTGAAAGATCAAATAGAAGATTTGTGACTTGTTTAATAGAGCTAAATAAGTAAAATGCATTGGCTTATATACAGTATAACATCCCCAGCTGCATTCTCTTCTAACTCAGTTACCTTTCAACACTGTAAAGCATACCTTTTCCTTCTGTACAGATGCAGGTTTTTATCGAGAATCTCTTTTCTGACGATTGTTGTCTTGTCAGCATTTTATTCCTGACAGTCATTGTACTTCTGTTCCTTAATTATAGCATCGAATTACCTTAGAATATCAGTGCCTTCTTTTTATTGTCAATCCCAAAAGCCTGCCCTCTAATTTCAACGTTCTGTGTTAAACCTGTTAAACCATCCAGAATGTACAATGGATGGTCAGAACGAGTAACACTTTAATATCCACAGCAGTGTGAACTTACACAGAATGTTATACAGTGTGTAATTATAAATAAATATATATCATTTTTTTTTTTTACATTAAGGGGGTAGACAAAATAACTGCACAGACCTTAGCCTTTATTCCACATAAAACATTTAATTCATGTGTGTGTGATGAATAGGGATTGTAAGCTCCACGAAACAGGGACTGAAGTGAATGATGAATCTCTGTAAAGTGCTGCGTAATATATCAGCGCTATATAAATGAATACATACAATACAATACAATTCTGAAATATTGTAAGGGGAATTCTGTTCCAGTCTGCCAAGAAGACATGTATCAGTTCTTGGGCAAACTACGGCCCGCGGGCCGAATCCGGTGCATCAGAAGTCCTGGGATATTTAAATGGGGGCGTGGCTTAGCGCCATAGGCATCAGCACACTAGGCACGCCCACTGGAATTCTGAAGCCATCGGGCTGATCATGTGGCCTGATGGTTGAAACGTTTGCCAACCCCTGGTCTAAGGACAGGGTCACAATAGCTGTTTTTCAGCTGAGCTGGAAAAATAGTATCTATTATTTTTGTGGAATAATCCACACAGGCTACTGTGTTTTTCTCCAGACAATAATGAGCCAAGTTAAAGAAAGCTCAGCTGAAAACAGCCAGCATGATCCCGGCATAATGGCACAGGGAGATTAAACAACAGGGGCATTAGTTTACTAGCAACCCTCAGTAACCAATGAGCTTTTATCATTCAGCAGACCTTCGGGGAGGCGGGTTCCAATGCATGATTGGCACCGGGGCCCCCTGTCCTCACGGCATATTACAGGGGTTGCAGCAGTGGCAGCCGAGCCCCCTGGAGCATCGGGTCCGGTTGTTACCGTGACTGCTGTGTCCCCTGTAGCTATAAGGAAAATAGAATTATGACCTTATTATCACCTTATAATTGGTTTCTATGGATTCCCAAACCTCTGTAAAATGATTGCCCCATTGAAGAAATTCCCAGGAAGTGTGCCACTAGCCTAAGTATAGGAGGACATATTCTCAGTCTTGCTTGAGTGTACCTGGCCAGGCATAGTATTTGGTTTGAATTAGACTGATAAGGGGATCTAAGAAATACCATGAGATATCTGTCTAAATCATTACAGACACAACAAGGTAGTACTAGGGATTCAGGTCTGTACTGATTTGTAAACATAATCTCTAAGAATATCTCATTTGACTACATGACACATTTCCAGTTATTAGATGAATACTTCTCCTGGTCAATACACCAGTTATTGCATCTCATACCATCTTTGTAATAAGTGGTTTGACAACAACAACTGTACAATAGAATTTGGTTATGTGAAGCCTTAACTGAAGTAATGCTGACAGGTTTGTATTTTATGCAGAAGCCAGCATTGTTACTAGTGACAAAATGCCCTATTAAAGATCACTATTGCTGAGAACTTTCTGGGAACTGATTGCCCAAGGTTAGTGCCACAGCAGTTTTGTCCAGTGCTCTGCCCTGATAGGAGAAAGTTGATAGAAACAATTTTTTGCTACATTTCTGCTTTTTTTTTTTAATTTAAAGGGCATTAATGGGACAAAAACACTCCCCATAGTCATCATATTGTACGTATATTAAACCCACCCCATTGTAACATATTATTCAGTGGCTGCATAATTATTTTAAAATAAAAATATAGATAAAAACAGTAATATTTAGGAGCTTATTCATGAAAGTGAGAATTTGATTATCGAAGTGGATTAATGTCACTTGGGGTTGTCGATAGTCATGAATTCTTGTGTGTCAGATGCTGCCTCCTGAGTAGCACAGTTTAGTAAATTAGGCAGTAGGAGCCCTGCCCTCAGAACCATAACTCACCACTTTAATCTGGCGACATCAAACTTCCGAATGCGCCGCAGTACACCTTGCCGAATTCACTACTTTGACAGATGCTTGATGAATAGGTGAATTGCCTGTGCACGCGCACACAAAGTGATGAGACTGCCGTAAGCGGTTGAATTGGTCCCTAATTCACCACAGCGCAGAGTTTGTGGAATACCTGAACACGGGGAAGTGTAGAACGAATGCGAATTCAAACTCTTTTGCATCTGTTTGGATATTCATGATTAAGCCCCTTAATTCATTTTTTACAGCTGTCTTCTGTCTTGATGGGGGCATCTGTAGTTAAAGCTGCCAGGGTTGGTACAGAACAATGGCAGTGGGCATGGCTGTTAAAACAATCAGGGGTGAGCACTAGGGAAAATTGTAAATTCCATGTAGTTTCCATGATCATTTCTGTTATTGCTGTATAATATACTGTATATCCTACATAGGGTTAACTAAACATACATAAGTAACTCCTTACATTGCCTTCATATTTTTGCTAACATATTTCTTAACACCACCAACACTTTGATTTTTTTTTCTTTTTTTCAGAAAATGTGAAACTATGTTGATTCTGCTGAGGTTCACTGGGTGGAAACACGCAGAATTATACAAATACTGTGCTCATTCCTTACCACTGTTTGAATCCATACTTAGCGTTCAATGTGGGTGGCAAATTCTTCCATGCCAGAATGAGGGTGGTAGTGGTTTATGACATAAACAGCTTTCATGTTTAAAGGTGAAGATTTTGAAAACTATTAATTAAAACTCCAATAAACTCTACTTATACAATTGGGTAGCAATCAGTTTGTCTTTCTTCCCTAATCCTAAATGACAATAATTTTTTTTTTATATATTGTTTTTGTATTCTGGTATAAAACACAATCCACAGCAGACACTGCATAGTTCCAACCAAGTCAATACATTTTTAATCTGCAGAACCCATGTTCTGAACTCAGTCTGTAATTGGCTGTAGGATTAAATGTATTTAAACAAATGCTTGCTGACCATGTGATCAGCTATCTAGTTCCCTTTCTGGTTGGATGTTGCTCATTACTCAGCTCAGTTCCTCCCCTTAAATAAAATGCTTTGATTCAATGGACAGAAACAGAGGTAACTGAAATACTAACTGACAAAGATTTAGTTTAGCAGATTTTAGAAAGAATCACTTAGCATTGGTGCAGGGTTGCTCAAAATGCATATTGCTTGATTAATACAGGAGTGCAGCAGCCATTCATATATAGCCTTATACCAACTGTTGGATTTGTTTCCCCCTTATATTTAATACCAACAATTTAATGGATTCTGTCTCAGCTTGATGGTTCCTTATCAAAAGATTTCTCCCTTTATTTAGAAATAGTGACCTCTTATCTTATTGCTACCAGTAATTCAAACATTTAGTTACATAGTAACATTATTTGCAATATCAAAGAAGACACATTTAAAATGGGCGAAATTTATTAAAAGCAATAGCATCAATATCACGAGATCGAACAGGGTTTTTACTGATATCGCGATGTTAGAATTTTACCGATATCGCGATATTGAATTTCAGCCGAACCACTGATTTCAATGGCAGAACGGCTGAAATTTCGATATCGCGATATCGATAAAATTTTGTTATCACGATACTGATGTTACCGATATTGCGATATTGGTAAAAACCCATTAGATATCGGTAATTTTACCGATTTTAATAAATTCCGCCCAATCATTTGAAATTTACTAAGATAGTATTCAATGTAAATGGACGATCTTTTGATCTTTTTTTTTAGCATTTTTTTTCGATAGAAACATTTCAATCGAATTGTTTCTATTGTTTTTTTTCTATCAAAAAGTAGCCAAAGCACAGTACATTACATAAGTACTTTGGTTACTTTCCGATAAAACTTTCAAAATGTTTCAATCAAAAAAAAAATCTAAAAATCGGCAATTTTTACATCAAATAAAACCTTTTTCAATTTTATGAAATTTTGCCCATTCAGTTCAGTCTATTATGCTCCACTGATGATCCATAGGAGGGCAAATAGAGGAAAAAACCTTCCCGACTCCAAATATCAGAATAAATATTTGGATCAAGAACCTGTTTCCAGTAATCTGCCACCAATAACTTGTAATAATATTAAACTTACAAAGGGAGCCATACTAGATAGAAAAGTTTTGTTTGGTAAATATCGATCAAAAATATGGAGCGATTTTTATCACACGAACAGCCGAGATGTTCTCGGGATAAACTCGGAAATGCGAAATCGGACTTTTCACACTTTATTAAACTTCACCCAGAGAGTTTCACTGCTCATACAGAAAACAACACTCTTCTATGTTGATGCAGAATCCTTCCTTCCTGTAGATGTGGAGGATGCTGCCTTGTTAAAGTTACAGTCCTTAGTTAAACATTTGTATAACCAGACATTAGTGTTATTTAAGAAAAACAGTGTGAAAATGCAACTCTTTTTACACTACTCTCTTCCTCTAGAGAAGTGTGTAGCAATCATCACCACCAATGGATTTTGACACTGTAGTTGTCTATAGCTATTAGCTAGCACAACAACAATTCCATAGAAATTAAGATGCTGTGAATAATATAAAGAAAACAAAAATGCAATTATTTGAGAAAAAAAAAACTTTTTAATTCACAACAGTACACATTACACATATGAGTAGTTGAAAGGAAGCCATTTTGTTTTTCATTTCATTTGAAATAAGTTACCTGATTTAGAAATTAATTGAAGCAACACATCTCAAAAAATTAACGGGACAGAGTTAACAAAAGGCTGGAAAAGTAAGTAGTGCTAATGAAAAACACCCAGAGGGTCAATTTAAAATGAAATGATCTGACTGATGATAAAAACAGCATATTAGAAGAGTGAAGAGTGGTAGAGTCTCTCATAGGAAAAAATGGTTCAACAATCTCTGAAAAACTGTCCAAAAACTGAGGAACAATTTCAGAAAAATATTCCCCAATGTAAAATTGCAAAGACTTTGAATATCCCACCATATACAGTATATAATATCATCAAAAGATTCAGAGAATATTGAGAAATCCATGTGCAGAAGGGACAAGGCTGATTGGATGTCTGTGATCTACTGGCCCTCTGCTGACACCGCATTAAAAACAGGCATGATTGATTCATCATGCAAAACACTGCATGGGCTCAAGAATAACTTCCATTGTTTGTGAACGCAATTCACTGTGCAATCCACAAATGCAAGCTAAAGCTCTGTCGTGCAAAGAAGAAGCCATATATATGCACAATCCAGAAGCACCACTATATTAAAGCATCTATAACCACAATGTTTAAATATTGATGTTTGATCTGCTGTTGGACTGAAATTCTCAGCGTTGTTCTTAAGAGTCAACCATTCTCTTCTGGAATTATATCTGTGTGAATCTGGATAGTTTCTCAAAAATAACCAAAATGTGATGACAGGCATATGCCATACACTTGTAAAAGGGCAAGGATTACATATTTAGATGTTCTAGATACCAGTTTCCATCATCAACAAACATATAATGGGTAATTCATTAAAAGGGGCTTCAAGTGGTCTATTAACCCCTAGCAACCGCAATCATCACCTTGGCATTCATTGGTACAGGGGAACTAGAATTAGGAATGGCAGCTTCTGATTGGTTGCTATGTTATTAGACCTCAGGGAAGATTCCCTCTGTAAATAAATTCCCCTGATAAATTGGGGTTAACTCTGCTTTAAAATGCCCACAATTAAAATAATTTTTTGTTGGAGCTTGGCTAGAAAGTAAATGTAAGCAGTCATGCACAGTATGTGATGCATTTGTTCTGTAACTAGAGCCCTGAACGATAACCAAACTGTGTATTAATACATAACCTGCTCTGCTTCTTATTTCATGCTATACATTATCATAAATCGCTTATTACAAATGTCAGGATCAGAACTACTATCTAGGCTTGGCCACAAGGAATGATTTTCTTGATGCTGGTAAAATGTTGAGGCAAATTATTTGCGTTTGTATTTTATTGGCTAACAAATATTGCCAATTAACATTTAATACGATTAAACCTCAGCTTGTTACATACCATTTGGGGGTTTTTATATTTTCTCCCATTAAACAAAAGCATTCATGTGCAGAAAGAATGTTGCTGTATTGGAATTTTATACGATGGAACGTATGAGCAAACACTGTAAAAAAAAAAAAAATATCCTGCTCTTTGCCCTCTTGCCACAAGCGCTATTGCCAGATAAGCCACACAGAGCGCCTTCGCAAACGTTAAAGCATAATTAGGGGAACGAAGGAAAGAAAATAATACTGTAGAGTATTTACTCAGAGATCCAGCAGTGCCAGGGAAACCGCATAGCCTACATTTATATGTTCACATATACAACATATCTCATTAAAATAGGAGACAGGGCAAACCTTTATTTCCCTAAATGTAAGGTTATGCTGTCTCCAAGTAGTCTTTTGTTGTTGTTTAACTACTTTCTAAACAGAAAAAAAAAAATGTTTATTGCGGAAGTTTATTCTGTTTTGCCTGACTTTATGCCTGTAACAGGATGCCAAGTATTAACTTCTTAAATATGGCAATGGTATATGAAATGTTCTTATATTTCATTTTACCTTTCTTGTTTACTTGGGTCTACCATTCAGTCGCTTCTGAGAACAAACTTATTTTCTCATCATTTGACTTGTTGCCATACATTTACTTTCCGATACATCAGTTTGCTCTCCTAGGGAAGGGAAAAATGTTTATCCTATTTATGTACAGGGGAATATTTCCATGAAGCCCGTACACAGGGAAACTGTTAGTACATACAAAATCACACCAAGCAGTGGTGAATGTTATATGACTCCTTTTTGTGTTTATTAGTAAGCATTCTCTTCTTTTTTTTTTGTAATATTTTTTTTGTTTTCTGCCAAAAGTTCAAGCAGTTTTAAAAGGTGACTCTCTCCACCCTTAAAGCAGAGCTAAAGCTAAAAAAAGACATATTATAAACTTATCTCAAATTAAGTTCAACCATTGCAGTCATGGCTTCATCTGTGCTGTAATTTGTCTTCACCGTGCTTTGGCTGACACAGGAGCCAGTGTGATGCTCCACCCACTTATCAAATCGGCGGTGCAAAAGGGTTTCAATGTCATCACATTCATTGTGGGGCCAATGAGAATGCTCCCCGCAATGAAGGTGATGATGTTGAAACCCTTTTCCATATGCCGGCAGAGCTTCGCACTGGTTCCTGTGTCAGCTGAAGCGTTGTGAAGTCTGCCCCAGTGAAGAGAAGTTACAGCACAGATGAAGCTGTATCTGCATAAGGTATAAGGTAAGTTTTTATATGTCTTTTTTTTAGCTTTAGTTCTTCTTTAATAAAAATTGTGCACAGACGATCCTGACTTCTGTTTCATGCGAAAAATGGGAAATTCCAAACAATAATATCAAATGAAGACGGACACCAGTCACGTAGTCACGTATTAGGATGGACAATTTTTAATGATAGATCCCAGAATGTATAATGTTTTGGGTACTCCCCAATATGTTTGTTGTGGGATCTAACATTAAAATTTGTGCACACTAATATATGTATATATATATATATGTATATGTATATTTTTATTTCTAAAGTGCCACAAAGTTACGCAGCACTGTACAATCCAACAATACAGTTATTATACAGACGAGGAAAAGTGCTTAATATAGTACAAGTGAAGTAAATTACAAGCATATCATTAAGAAAATACATCACTCTAAGTGCCAGGCCATTATTGAAACAAGAGGATGGAGGTCCCTGCCCCATAAAGCTTACAATCTACAGTAAATAGGAGGAAGACTTACATAAACAGATAGGAGGGTAATATGTGTAGTAACATCAAGGGTGAAATGTATTAAATTCGGAAAGACTGCTCTCGGTCTTTCCTGAGTTTACTGGGAGAAATCTCACATTGTTCTCGTGATATTTTTCGAGATCAAGTTTTTCAATCTCAATTTTTCAAACATTTTTTTCGATGGAAAAGTAGCCATACTTTACATTAGTAGCCATACTTTACATTAGTAGCCATACTTTACATTAGTAGCCATGGCTATCTTTCCATCCAAAATTTAGAGAAATTGAGATCGGAAAACTCGATCTCGAAATCTCCAAAAAAAATCTTGCTAGAACAATGCGAGATTTCTCTCTGTAAACTTGGAAAGACCGAGAGCAGTCTTTCCAAATTGTATAAATTTGTCAGTTCATTAGCTTATAGATGTCAATTAAGTGACTGGTTTGAACCTCCATTTATATATTCATGTACTTCATTCATAATATTTATTTGTGTCATGGTGCAATGTACATTTTGCTGTCAGTAAGTTAGCATTCACATACATTGTGCATGTAAGCCATTGTTTGTAATGGAAAATCTTGTATAAAGGCTTTACATAACTGAAACACCAAATTCAATATATATACTGTATATATGTAATATATAAGAATTCATTAACTTTTCTGTAAAACCTTGATGTGTGAAATCCTAATGAATTAAAATTGGTCGCATTGTTTTTGCCTAAAATACTTCATCTTGAATTTTTGGTTTCAGTTTGATGATTTGGGGAAGGGCTTTGGTCAGTGGTTTTGTCCAGTGCAGATATCCATGAATTGGATCATTTGTCTATACTACAAGAAATATTTTTGAGATGTGTATTTTCTAGGGTATTACACCTGGCTATAGCAGCACGTTAAATAATATCATATTTAAAAGACAAAAATACTTTTATCTTTCATTATATCTACAGTATATTCTGATTTGGCTTCATTTGTATAGACAATAACTAAACAAAATTAAGAAACTATTATAATGTTAAAATAAATATCCACAAAGTTTATGGTGTGTGTACAAGGGATGCAGCAGAAATGTAAGCCTTTTGCAATTTGCCTCATCGCATAGAGAGAACATTAATGTGAATACTTCATAGGAAACTACAGAAATGATTTCGCCTATTCTGTACATTATGTGAATAACAGGACTGTACATACAAACTGAAATTGCTGCCATAAAATATATTCTTCTGACAGTAGCATTTGTAAGTTACTGGATTCCAGGACCTTTTACACTTGTTTATTCATTAGAAGTACAGTACTTTTCAGTATAAAATCATTTCAACCTCCCCATTTACTTATATAATCATTGTGATTTTTCTGTTCCATTAACAGTCATAAGAGGTACCACAAGCAGTTGAGGCTGGACCCACTGTGACTATGTATCTTTGCCTAAAGGCGTCATGAAAACTTTTTACAATACTTTACTTATGTTTTTTAAATTATTTTTTTTTATGATTACTGCAAACATTTTATAAATCCCTGGACAAACAAACCCTATAGAGTTGAAGGGACCACGGAAATTGATGTAAAATGGAATCTTTTGAAACAGAGATGATAACTGAGAGATTACAGCTATTAGTGCAAAGAATTGTACCCAGCAGTAAAACAAGACATTGCCTACACTGTATGTATGTATGTGTTTATTCATTTATATAGCACCGATTTATTATGCAGTGCTTTACAGAGTCCCCATAAAGACTTTCTGTAGAGCTTCTCATGGTGACATTATATGGGAACACTAAAATAGAGGACTTTAAATAAAGAGAGATTTTTATGTCAGATTGAGCATACATTTTTCTCCAAGGATCATCAAGTCTAACAAGCTTTTTGACTACTGTAGTAAATGCAGGAGAAACAGCCTATATTTAACAATATAGTTGTTTTCTTCTATTTATTAAACGGTTCAAAAAACATTTTATCCCCGAAAAGAATTCTCCACCCTCAGGCTGGCGTAAACCCATTATTCCCTATGGCGTTGGTTCTGTCATTTAGCCTAAGTCCAAAATATTTGCCCATTGAAAAGAGACATTGATATGGATCTGTAATGGAAGGAACCCTCATAGAAAAGCATTGCAAAGTTTCCCGTTAATGATTTATTTAGATGGGGAAACATTTTTATCAATTCTTTGTAAATCAGAAAAATTGAAGAGTACAAGGAAATCAAATCTGAAAGCGATTTGGGGTGAAATCAATCAATATGGTTGAATACGTCTTAGTAAATATGCCCCATTATAATGTATCATACAAAAGACCGTAATCCTCCCAGTTTCAAGGAAAAACTGAAATCTTTCAAAGAAAACATTTATTAAAAAAACACTAGAATAACTGATTTAACTGACTTAAGTTTAAAGAACTCTTACAGTTTCTAGTAGTCACCAGAAGGATTTTCAGGACAATCTATTCAGATTAGATATTATCCCAGAATGATATCATAATTTTGATTACTTTTAGATATTCAGTAACTATAACATTTTAAAAATTCTTTAAAAAAAAAAACAGCAGTGATTTAATTTAAATCCCTAGCTTTTTCACAATTTCATGTATAGAGAAATTGTGAACAACAGCCCCACCTTGTGGCTAATTTGTAGAATTATAAAATAATTTTTTTTCCCCCTCTTAAAATCTATGTACACAAAACGCTTTTGGGGTATTGCAGTATTTTCATTTCCATTAAGTTAAGCATTTTGTATTGTTGCCTTTGCTGTGATCCAAGTGATTGTTTTTAGCAGGCTTTCCATCATAACCTACCGCTTTTGTAGTAGCAATGTTTTAAACATCTATCTCCGAAATAAGTTAATTATACAGACGCTGAAAAGACAAAGCCAAAGATGCCCAAGCGACTGTCTATAGTTGTAAAGGTAAACCATATGTACAAATGGTTTATCTGAAAAAGTCACAATTGAAGTGCTGCTATTTTATTTCCTTGGGAACCAAAGTATTTCAGTATCCCTTGTAATTACATCAACAGCAAACACCTATAATACATTGCATTCCTGGCGTTGTGACATTATCATATGTTTGATCAGTCCATTCAAAATTTCATTGCCTTTCCACAAGCAGTGACTCGCCTCAGTAGGAACTACTTGCTATTAAATACAGCATTAGCCAACATATGGAGGAAGATCTGGCCTCCCCGAGGGTGTCAGCTTCCAATAAACAGTATATACCAAAATTGCATTTATATGTCCCTCTCTGTAAACAAAGGTCACCCTAAACCAATCTTTAATTCATGTCTTTATAACTGCCTGCTCTGAAATTGAAAACAAAGTCAACATTAAGTTAGGATTACAAACTTTTAAACTGTACAACAATTATTTCTTTGTTCCTCAGAATCTTAATCTTCTGTAGCTGTTCACATGTCAAAGTGACCAAAACAATCTTATTTGTTTGGATCATAAGCATTTGCAGGCTTCAGATAATGGCAATATTTATTAAAGGGCAAAACAACTGCTTACCCTTTTTTTGCCTAATTTACACCTCATTTTCAGTCATTAATCTAAAATTGAAAGGAAAATCAGATAAAAAATACATACCATACCTTTTTTTTAACCATACTTGGAATGACTGAGATGCACTCGCTGATGTCCTGCACGCTGGCATCAGCGAGCGCATTAAAGGGATTCCAGTCTCAGTGAGGCAACTCTTATGCTCTCGCCGAGACTGGAATCCCTTTAGAAAAAAATCACACACACTACCCCAGTAACATATCAAAAGGAAAACTGGAAGTTATCACAGGCTTAGGATATCAGGACACTGGGGCTTATTCATGAAAGTCTGAAAAGTTGTGTTTAAGCTCCCATTTTTATCTATTCAGCAAACTCTGTGACGTGTCCAGTTCACATCCAATTTCAACGCTTATGATGGTCACAGACTTAAAGAGTTCTTTGCACCACTTTGCGTGCATCTGCAAGCATAATTAAGTTATTCGTTAAGTATTGGAGTGCGCCAAAGTAGCGAATTCAGCAAGGCATACTGTGTAGCATTTGCTGGCTTCACTTCACCAGATCAAAGTGGTAAAGCATGGGTTGATGGCAGGGCTTCAGTGAGAGGCAACAAGACTGACTGTTCATTATAAAGTGACAATAAACACTTTGACCAAGTGACAACATGAACCAAGGATATGGTGACAGAAAGGGCTGTATTATTCATTTAATAAAGTTATTGGGACATTGTGAGGATGACACCACTGCACATCACTGGTGGAATTTGCATCACTAGGCATCACTATGGATCCTACTACTGTCCGACTGACTACACTGCACTACGCAAGAAACCACATCCAACGACGTTTACTTCTTCTTGAAGGGAATCCCCTGCTTAGTGAATATGAAGTATCGAATTTGTGATTATCAAAGCATAGTAACCCGAAGTGATGCAAATACTCTTCGACAGTGTAATTTGGGATTTAATGTATTAGCACCTTAATGTTTGGTTGTGGAGCTGTGGATCTGATGTTCATAAAGAATTTGTTGTCTATATAATAAAAGTCTCTTTAACAGCTGCCTAATACACACACAAAGATCAAACTATATAAAAAAATACAGAGTCCCTCAGAATTAGACCAAGAGCAAAATTGTTTAATGTCTTACTTTTCTATCAATATGTCTACAAAAAAATACAGTATTCAAATTAAGCAGTTGTCATAAATTACTTATTTCACATGACCATTTTCTACTTTTGAAATAATTTCTAATCTCAAAACATTGCTACAAAATGTGTTTTATTTAATTCCTTTCACTTCCATGCTAAACTTAAGTAAATGATTAAATACAACTATAAATTTACCTAAGGCAGAGCTTTGGTAACATTTCAAAATGTAATTTCAAAATAATGACAACATTGTTCCAACCTGCTCTTTGGGGTTTGTACACCATGTAACGTGATAAAACATTCTGTTAGGTCAAGGTTCAGAAGGTGGAAAAATCAGAAAAATACAGTAACAGAAATTCCTATTTAAAATTTTAATAAAATTATGATAAATGATACAGGTACCAGGAGTTCTATAATTTAGCTTTAGGTACTGATTTGACGCTTCATATTATAGCAGTTAAGTCTGGCAGACCCTGTACTTTCATCATATCAGTTATACTTATGGTACTTTAGTTCTTCTTTAATATTGGAAAGCAAACCACAATTTATTGCTATTGGCGCATCCATTCTTATACTTTGCCTGAGCCTTTAAACAAAAAATAGAAGTATAAACTAATTTATTTATTTATAAATATATATATATATATATATACTATATATATATATATATATATATATATATATATATATATATATATATATATATATATATATACAGATATTCACTGTTTATGCGTAAATCAGGTAAAAACAGCATTAACTTTTGCACTTTGCATTAGGTACGAAAAAGTTACAAGGAATGCAAGCAACAATACACTAATGTAACTTGATAAAATGAATTACTCGTTCCTTTATTAGCCAATGTAAGATTGTGATCAAATTTCAAGATCAATTTTAGAAAGATTTATTTGTTTTGGGCTGTTCAATGCATCACCTTTAAAGTGCTTAACTGTAATTATATGGTAAGTGAATTTGTAAAAAATCCTCAGCAGACAGCTTATATAAAATCTATAATTACCGTAATAAGTCCAATCTTTAAAATAAATATGATTCTGCCCAAGTATTTTCAGTTACAGATATCTCGTGACCAATCAAAGGTTTTTACAGTTATTTTATGTTTTAATAAAGAAGTAACTGACTGATTCCAAAATAGAAATGTATATGACTTATATTTATCAAAGTCAAAAAGGATTTTTAAAGGCCTGTTGCTGGAGGAACAGTCTTTATTTTATTATGTCGGTATTGCCTATTTAAAAATACTCTTTTTGCCATGTAAGAAAACTTTTTTATGCATTTTTTTTTATACCAAAAAGTTATTTTCGATCTTTAAAAATCCCAAAAATGCTTGATAAATAACCTTCAAAATGATATTTTGTAAATCACATAATAGTCACATTAAAACACTGAACAAAAGCATCTATCTATATCTCTGTCATAGCTATTTATTTATTGATTTCTAGTACACTTAAATAGGAATCCAAGGGCAATCCTGACAAGTATTATTTTAGTTTAGCACATCTAGATGTATGTGCCTGTGTTGTATGAATGTATGTATGTGTATAGAATTTTATTTATAAAGCGCCTCAGATTTACGCAGCACTGTACATTTCAGCAATACAAATATAAGACAGACATGGGAAAAGTGCATTACACATTACAAGTAACTTGCAAGTGAAAAATCACTTTGAGTGCCAGCTTGTGATTGAAACAAGGGGATGGAGGTCCCTTCCCTGTAGAACATACAATCTAAGGGGGTTATTCAGGAAGCTCCGAAGTGAGGCGAACACTACGCACCTCACTTCGGAGCTTCCTGAATAACCCCCTAAGTGTTCTGCTGGACTGTGGCATCTTGAATAAAGATATGGCTTCTATTTTCCCTTGGCTTTACAGGGATACTCTTTGCTTGTCCTTTAACTGGTACAACAATTTTAAATCAACAAGTTGTTTGATGAATGAACTGAAAACGCAAACATCAGCAAACACTTTAAAGGTATTCCAGTCTCGCGAGGCGACTCGAGTGGTCGCAAGGTGACTGGAATACCTTTAAAGCATTTGCTGATGTGCGTATGTAGGAGAGAAGCCAGCGCATAACCATTTTGGCGAGGTGAATCGAAGCATCACAAGGTGAGTTCACACCTTGCCGAATTACCCCCTCTCTGCTATCATGAGGATGACCCTAGAACTCTGGTGCTCCATTGGCCACAGATGACAGCCTTAGGGGCTGCATGTTTGAGAACCCCGTTATATCATGTGAGCACACAAGGATAAACAAATTCAGTTTAAACTGGGCAAACTGTGCATATACAGACAGCTTAAAGAGGAGTTGAGGGTTAGTCATAAGTCCGAATTGTTGCGTATATATTTATGAATTTGCCAGCTAAAGACAGTTGCAATAGACTGCTACTGTTGCAGTTCCAATATTGTTGCTGTCGTGACTTTATTATGGAAAAATTGTCACAGTCCCAACTTTTAAAATTGTCGCAGTCACGACTACAATGGGGAAACTGTTGCGGATTTGCTAAGGTAATCCGCTGTTTGAGTCGAATTCGCAACTTAGTGAATAACCCCCTTAAAGTCACAGTGGGGGTTATTCACTAAAGTCCAAATTGTTGCGTATAGGTGCAAATTCGCCAGATAAAGGCAGTTGCAATAGGCTGCTACTGTCGCAGTCACGTCTTTATAATGAGAATATTGCAGAATTATAAAATAATTTTGCAGTTGCGACTTTACTATGCGAAAATTGTCGCAATCTTAACATTACAAAATTGTTGCAACTTTACAACGGGGAAATTGTTGCAGATTTGCTATGGGAATCCGCTGTTTGCAAATTCGACAGTCAAATTCACACCTTAGTGAATAACCCCCCAAGTCTGACTGGCATCATAATGTACTTAGCTGTAAACTTTAATAAGCTAACTGGCTTTTCTTCACACTAAACAGGGAATTCCAGCAGTACAAAGAGCTTAGAACAGCTCTCGTGCATCAGCCCTGCTGTCTAATCTTCACTAACAGGCTCAGTGTTGTGTACACTTGCATAGTCAGAGGTTGTGCTGTAGGCACTGCTGGCATAGCAGGAGGAGAATTCATAAGTGGTGGCTGCACTGTGATATTTTTGTTTCACTGTGAAACATAAAGCTCAGCCAGCTGCAGGATAAGCCAACCTTATCAGTGTCAGACTAGCCACCAGGACAGCTGGAAATCTCCAGGTGTGCCCAGGCCTGGGTCTTAGGGGGTAATTCACAATAGTGCGAAGTGAGGTGCAGAGTCCTCGCCTCACTTCGCACTG
>WMED01001825.1:4557-19660 GCA_019650415.1 Pipa parva
GTGGGACAGGTAGAACCACAGAGGTAGTGACACCTGTATTTGCTAATAATCCCTTTCCCTTTCAGGTTGAACTGGGGAATCCTAGAATACCTAGGAAGTACCCCATGGGCAGGCTTTCTAGGTAGCACTTTAGGAGAACCCTGGTGTATGCTCAGGAATTCTGTCTACCATATACTCTACCCCCTTCACTCTTGCAAGTTATATAAGAACAGAGTCCAGAACAGAGAACATTTGTGTTCATTTTCTTTTGGTCTTATTTAAACACCTTTTTTTTAGTAATAATAAAAATTTGATTGAAAAAATTCCATTGTGGTGCTGTGTGGGTGGATGTTTTTTCTTTTTCAGATATGTAATATATTATGTACCCAGCACCATCACTTCATGTATCCTTGATTAAGATAGATCCTAATAGGTAGCTTTACAATATAGAGAGTGCGGTGTGTTCATTTTCCCAGGCCTTCTTTCCCTTTAACAAACTTTAAGTTACAGTTGACACTGCTGCACTGCTTTTTGGTAAAGCTCATCCCAAAAGTTATCTGATCATATTTACCTATACCTTATGATTAAAATATAATAAATGATATCAAGGTTACAATGTCTTATGTTAATTATTCCCAGCCCCTGGAAAAATACCAATTTGATAAATTGTTATATTCAACGAGAGTGCCAATTTATAGATTTGCTGTAAATCATGTACATAAAGACACTGGTGATATTTTGACCTGAAGTGTCATAGTATCGCTATAAAATTGTCATATAATCATCATAAACTATACAGGCAATTTTACACCTTATACGTTTATTTATTTACACCTTATATATACAGTATATATGTATCTTTATTCTTATAAAGAAGCATTGTAGGTTTTTACAATGCTTAAAAAAAAACTGTTGCTTATTTTTATATATTCTTATTTGCATACATTTAAATAATAACATTGTATTTACCACTGTGAAACTTAGTCATCGCCCTGCACAATATTTTATGTAGAGTGAATTTCTTATTTTGTTTCATTTTCTCAGCATAGTGCTAACCCCACGAGCCATTTCTTTCCACTGTTACTCTAAAGCCCCAGAAGCAACCTACAATTGAAAAAGAAGTGGTAAGAGACGGCTATTTTCATATGAATGCAGGCGGCATGGTACTTCTGATTTTGAAGGAAACACAAAACAGAAGCCATTAGCATATTTTACATTACCCCTGCACTGAAAGGAGAAAAGAGAAATAGGAAATTTAAAAGGTACAATTTGCCCATATAGAAAATATGTAGTTTTACGTTGTTTTATCATCGTTAGAGATTTTTTAAAAAATAAACATTTATTTCACTTTTTTTGAAATTCTATGAATTCTTTAAGATAAATGTTATTCAATATAGATGGAATGTTTTATGAACTGTATACACTGAAGATTTCTAATGGCTTGCAGCATCCTGTCCAAAATATTATCCTAGATTTTTTTTACCATCTTGGGGGAAACATATTTAGTAGCATTACGTTAATAATGGATGCTAAGTACTTTGTGTCCATTTATAAAAAAAATGTATTATTCACTTTGCGCCCGTCGTTTAACATTTAGACACAAACCAGTAATTAGTGTAAAATAAGGTTGCAAATTGCTAACATTTTTTACAAAAAAAATATAAGTTATCATTAGCCACACTTTTAATGATAAATAGATGTTATTTTTAAAGCCCCTTTTTTACCATTGTTATAATACCACTTGATACATTCTCCCCATGACTTCAAAGCAACATTTTGTTCCCACCATTTGCTTTTGATTGTGTCGTAAAACAATGTTTAGTAAAGTAAACTAGCCTCGAAAAAAATTGCATTAATTCTGAGGATGTTAAAGAACTTTTTGCATTGGCACAAGGCAGGCTTTCACTTTTCTAGCATAGCAGCCCCATATCAATATATTAGTATGATAAAGGCTATTTTTATTTTTTTATAATTGACTCAGGTCACTGTGCAATAAACAAGCCATTGTTTTCATCAATGCAGCCTGCTGAGCTTATCAGCACAAAGTGATGCAAGTAAACAATCTTCACCATCCATTAAGCAGATAGGGCAGTACAGAGGGGTGCATCGGGAGGCTAGGACTACTTCTGGTGCACCCTGCTGGGTTCAGAAGGCCATGGAATGTAAGCCTTCCAGGCCCATAGTTCAAGCACATTTTCTGAGAACATCAGTATGTTTATGACATCTGTATTTACCAGTTTTACAAAAAAATATGCGTAAACAAAGTAAATTATAAGTTGAGGGGGTCCAATTTCTATGTAAGACGTCATGAAATGTGTCAACGATTCCTAGAAAATGGAGTAAGCGCAAAAAAGTGCACTAATAGTGCTTTACCACAATGAGTGAAATGTGTGTGATGGATTTCTGCCACCAAATTAATGCAACACCAGGTTGCAGTGTATCAACCTAAATGTGACACCCAGAAAAAGGTGAATGAGGACAGGTGAATCCTAAATGCTCACCAGATGCCAGAGATTATATTCGCATGTAAATGAATTCCTCCTGAATCAGTACAGCATAAATCTCCAAAAAATGAGGGAACATCAGATCACTCCTCACATATATCATCCAGGATATAGGAATGTGAAACAAATCACGATGAATGGTAATGTAAAAAGTAGAAATTATTGTAAAACGAGATTAAAAGCAATCACAATAAAGCTTCAATGCTTCACAAGCTTAGGACTGCAGTGCAGTCTGATGGTCAAAAATTATTCAGTGACACACAAGTCCAGAAAAACGTCCTCTGAATAAATATGCTCATAAATATGTAAACATGTGAAGTATCTGCTCAGCATATAGAGCTTAAACAAGCTTGGGACTGCTATGCAGTCTGATGGAAAAAAGCACACTTTTCAATGAAACAAACTCTGAAAAACGCCCTCTGAATCAATGGGCTCAAAAAAATGTTTAAATACAAAATACCTGCTCAACGCGTTTCTTATTTATCAGCTCCTGAGGAAGTGGACATGCTCCACTCCTCGTCGGGAGGGGAATCCCTTTAATGCGCTCGTTGATGTCCGCGTGCAGGACATCAGCGGGCACATAATACCATTTGTGAAGTGAGCCGAACGCTTCGCGGCTCACTTCGCACAATGGTGAATTAGGGCCTCAGTCTTTTCCTGATATCTTTATCATAGAAAGAAACACACCACAGTGACCAAAGATGCAATGAAAGGTACTCTTCATGCAGCTCTACCTACAAGGTAGATAACAAACTAACTGCCAGCAAGGCAACACATTTTACATTTGTAGCACTATTTTAATTATCACACAAATATCTGTCGGGGTGAACTCTGGCTTATATTTGGGAACAACAATTTATCATAACATATCTGGATGCCAGTAATGTTATACTGTATGAGTAATTTATTAATAACAAAGTGATACTTATAAATAACAGAAAAACAGGTCAGCATTTATTTATGACATGCATTTACAAATTTTATGAACTTCTAACAATAGAGTTTTACACCAGCAGAAAAGAGATTTATACAATAAACAATCAATCAATCAATCAATCAATCATCTTTATTGTCATTACAACAAGTGCAACGAGATAGCATAAACATTGAATATTGTACAATGGATAATGAAGGTCCACCGTGAACCTAACAACACCTTAGACATAGCATATTGCATAGTGGGTGTGAGATATTGCACCGTTACCTGAATATTGCACATTGACTATGAAATAATAGTAATAACACTATGAAATTGCATATTGTCCATTCAAATACACCTTGGACATTATACGATGGAGTGTTGACTTAAAGAAGTATTGCACAGTGTTGTTAATGCTTTGAGTTTATTGTCCTGATTGCTGTGGGGTAGAAGCTGTTTTTCAGCAATATTCAATTGCTGAAATACAGCAATGTATCAATTGGAGAGTAATGCTTACTTTGAAGGTGATCTCTAAAAAGCCCTTGTACTATCACTGTCACTAAATACCTTGACTTAGATGCCTTATTAGGAACATTCTGGGAGAATTAACCTAACTTTCTCATTGGTGAAACTCAAAGTTGCCCTACTACTTAACTTATGCACTTTCTTGTCTTACCATGCTACTGTTACTAGCTAAGATAAATCCCTCCAGATCTTCAGCTACATCCCTCCATTTATCTTAATGGAAGGGGAACTGAAGCCATCCTCCATTGCCATCTGGGAGAAAAATCCACATCTCTTGAAGATAACCTTTAAATCACTAGTAACACCTGCTGGCTAGAGTTAGCAACTACCAGGAAAGTAATGTAAAGTAAAAAAAAATGTAATGCTGGTTACAAAGGGTGTTAAAAGAATGTAACATAAATACCGGTAAACTGCAACACTTCTCTTTTTGATGTGGGGATATAAAAAGATACAGCTACACATGTTCCACCCCTCTACATGCAAACACTACTGACATTTTGAATGAAATGTCAGAAAAAACCAGAGAAATATATTTGAATTGCAAAGAGCTATAAATGTTGCATATTATCAGCACATATCTTTTATTCTATAATTGTCTGACCATTGGCAAGTGCTTCTCCTGTAGGCCATGAGCACACTGTTTTGTAGAGCAAGATGGGTGCATTGGGAGTAATCCAATTATGATCTCCTGATGTACCAGAAGGCTGGGTAGGATAGAGGGGTGTACCTGAAGATCATAATTGGTCCCGATGCACAACATGACTGTGACATCATGACATCATATAGCCACCCTCCCTATAAATATTTTTGTGGATGTCCATGTCTCTGTCCATCTAAAAGGAAACTTTGAGGTGAGGAGGATTTGTCTTATTAGTAGAGACACATATTGAGGGCCAGACCAGCTGGAAGGTTTTCATAGGTTGCCTGCTAGGTGAGTTATAAGTTAGATTGTTAGTAGCTTTAGAGGATATAGAAGTTGCAGATGAAACAGAAAATATTCAGGTAGTATAGCTAGTTATATAAAAGACTGCTAATGTACAATATGACACGTTCGGGTACTCACAATGGAGAAGAGGAGATGGAGACTAGGGCTGGTAACTACAGTGGACTTGACGCTAGCCACCACCATGGCGCGGAGCCTAAGACACTGCTGGTGTTCACCTAGAGCTCCCAC
Source organism: Pipa parva (assembly GCA_019650415.1). NCBI lineage: Eukaryota > Metazoa > Chordata > Amphibia > Anura > Pipidae > Pipa > Pipa parva. The sequence goes on from WMED01001825.1 coordinate 9,659, forward strand.
AAGAGAGTTAGGTCTTAGCTGCAAGCAGCGTCCAGATCGCGATCCCTGCTGTCCACATATGGCGATGAACACAAAGGACTTAGCAGAGAGAATGGTCAGAATACAAGCAGGGATCAAGGCAGGCAGATAACAGGCAGAAACGGTTAACAAGATAAAGGTCAGGGCAGGCAGCATTCAGGCAGGGTCAGGTTCAGGCAAAAGTCATACACTTTAATAACAAGAAACTGATATATAGCACCCAGGAGCAGAATAGTCCTATAATCTGGCACAGTACATACTGACAGACTCCTTTATATAGAAAAAGGAGTCTGTCACATGATCGCGCCAACTGCGTCATAACTAAGCGCACATTCGCGCCATGCGCACTCATGACATCCGTGTGCACTCAACACTAATGCCATAGAGAGACCAGCACTGGAGCGAGGAGCGGTAAGTAGAACTCCTAATAGTACCCCCCCCTCAAGTGTACCCACAGGGGACCCCTTGGCTTTCTCAGGAAACCATAGATGGAAAGAATGAACCAACCTAGGAGCATGTACTTTGGAGGCATTAATCAAGAGTGTTCTTCTGGACCATAACCCTTCCAATGAACTAAATATTGAAGTTTATTACCACAAAAACGAAAATCCAAAATTTTCTGTACTTCATATTCTTCAGAACCATCAATGAGAACAGGACCAGGAGGAGAAGTCTTAGAAGAAAAACAATTGAAAACAGCAGGTTTCAGAAGGGAAACATGAAAAGAATTGTAAATTCTGAGATTTTTGGGTAAGGATAATTTCACAGAAACTGAATTAATCACTCATAAAATGGTAAAAGGCCCAATAAATTTGGGTCCCAGTGTGTGAGAAGGAACCTTCAATCGAATGTTTTTTGTGGAAAGCCAAACCTGATCTCCGACCTTGTAATTAGGAGCTACCTGATGCTTACGATTAGCGAATTTCTTTTAAGTAGTCACCGACTGAGATAATTTTTGCAGAGCACTGCGCCAAATAGCCGAAAAGGACCAAAGTCTTTCTTGTATCGCTGGCACCAAAGTAGTGGAAAGAAAACCAAAGGCTTTGATTTCTCGCCCATAGACACAATGAAAGGGAGAAATATAAGTAAAAGCATGATGAGCATTGTTTTTAGCAAATTCTGCCCATGGAAGATTCAACCAATTCTCCTGAAGATCGGAAATGAAACAACGAAGAAATTATTCCAAAGACTGGTTTGTTCTTTCAGAACTTTCACTGAGAACCTGATCAGAAACAATTTCAGACGGTACACCATGTAGGCGAAAGATATTAGAAATAAAATGTTGAACCAATTCTTGAGCAGACAGAACCTTTTTCAGGGGAACAAAGTGGGACATTTTACTGAAGCGATCTGTGACTACCCAGATACAGGTGTTCCCATGAGAAGGAGGTAAATCAACCACAAAGTCCATGGCAATATGAGTCCAGGGAAAGTCTGGTACAGCAATATTACATCAGCCTTCATGGAAGGCCACCAAAGATCTCGAGAAAGTAATTCCAAAGTTTTGGCTATACAAGGATGACCTGCTTGTTTAGAGGCCTGTTTATGCTGTAGGATTTGACTATGTTAGTCTTTGGGCACAAATAATTTGCCGGAAGGAGTCTCAGTGGGAGCAGAAGATTGGGCAGACTTTAAATTTTCAAGTAGAGAACTGTTAAGAGCAGCAATAAATCTGGAACCAGGAATAATGGGACCAATGTCATGGGTAACAGATTCGGAAGACAAACATCGGGACAAGGCATTGGCTTTTTTATTCTTACTTCCCAGAACATAAGTGATGATGAAATTAAAAAGTGAAAAGAATAAAGCCCATTTTGCCTGGCGAGGATTTAATCCTTAAGTGGACCTCAGATATTACAAGTTTTTGTGGTCAGTAAAAATGACAAATGGATGAATGGAACCTTCCAAATAGTGATGCCACTCAGATAAGGCAAGCTTAATAGCTAATAATTCACGGTTGCCAATGTCATAATTCCTTTCTGCAGGAGAAAAACATTGGGAGAAATAGGCACAAGGATGGATCTTGCCAATAGAAATATCCTCCTGAGAGAGAACCGCACCAGCTCCATAATCTGAGGCATCCACTTCTACTCTGAAAGGTCTGGAAGGATCTGGATGATGTAGAACTGGTGCAGACATGAATGTTTCTTTTAACAGGGAAAAAGATTTTAATGCTTCTGGTGACCACAAATCTAGTTTTGCACCTTTCTTAGTCAAAGCTATACTTGGTGCTACTATATAGTTCTATCCTATAGTTAGAACTCCTAACACAATACAATGCTCCAAAATCCAATTAAATAATATTTGAAACTGACTTAGACCTTGGTTATCTTTCAGTGTCGGGATCTAGTTAATCTTTAAGGATAACTCACAGAATTAGAAACATGCTCATATTCTGGTTTCATTTATACAAAATGTGCACCCTTCCTTTAAAACAAACAACAGATTACACTATTATTGGATAACAAAAAACAAAAGCCAGTAGAGGAGCTGGCCTACCTAATATTCAAGTGTGTCAGTGTGCCTCTATTGGGCAGTGTCGTGCACATGTGCTACATGCGCTAAGTATTAAGTAGGGAAAAAAATGTTCCTTTTCATGGAAAACTGGCCAATTCACGTCACACACACATTTTCTGATGCAGGAGTTTATCAGTGCTGCCTACACAATCATTCTGCTTCGCATGAAACAATTACTGGGGAGAAACATTTCTCACTAAGGTATAGTACTGCATATGTAAAAATGTAATATGACTACTGTATAGTTCCCCTTTAAGAGAGAAATGTAAGCTCTACAGGGCAAGGATCTCTAACCTCTTGTGTCAACCGCAACCTTGCACTTAAAGTATTGTATCCTTGTGGTATTTTATTTGTATTGTTTAATGCACTTTTCCCATGTCTCTATTGTATTTGTATTGCTGAATTGTACAGCGCTGTATACATTTGTGGCACTTTATAAATAAAATTATACATACATACATATAAATTTGAATGAAATATATACACCTTCCACCTGCTGACCAGAATTTTTCTCACAATATTTATGGATTTATGTGTGTTGGTTATTTATCTTTTTGTTTCCCTCATATCGTTTACCATTTTGATAAGCCAGCATTGCCCTATCTTTCTTGTGCGCTTTCTTCACAGATATTTCTTTGATTATATCATTTTAAACAATAAATACATCTGTATGACACACCTTCAAGCCAAATCCTATTTATTAAAACATCTAAAAGAAAAACATGGAATAATGTGATTTTTTTTTTAAATTGCTTTCAGTAACCACAACTTTATAGTCTATGCCTTTCACGTCTTTCCCCGTGTTCACTGCACATAGGGTTAAATACATAGCCCTGTTACTTGCATCTGGACATTAAGGATAAGAGCTCTGTCCATTACAAACACAGATTGTTTCTGTGATTAAAACAAATGAATATACTTTGAATAGAAATAATGCAGTAGTGACTTTTGTGTGAAGTTAAAGAATACATTCTACTCCTAATCTGCCCTGCAACCTTGCTTGGTACTTATTTTATGTTAAAAAGCTTCTAGGTAATTTAAAGAACACCAGATAAAGTCTTCTTTAATATGGCAGCATTAATTTTACAGGAAGTTGACATGCACACAATGGGAAGGTTCCGTTACTATCAGGGTGTCCAGTATCTGTACTATTTATTAGCCAAACTATGAATAGGCAATGAAAGGCCAATTTATACATTACAGCAAGAGATGTATTACAACTGCCTTGAGCATTGATTGCCTTAGATTGCCCATTCTTGGTCACTATATGAGCACATAAAATAGCAATAATGTAGGTTTTGCTTATCAGATCATAGATATTTCCCAGGACTGTCTGCAGCCATTAACCTTGCCTATTATCTGACTTTAGCGACTGGTATAGGGCAACTAAAACTATATTGATAGCCTCTGTCTGTATAAATAGCAAATTGAATTATTAGGGCTTAGTTTTTGCTGACTTTGCGATACAAATGATAATGTTTTACTAGAAGCACAAAATTGCTAATTTGTCATTTCATTCATGGAGTGGTCAATGATATGATATTAATGAATGAGGCACAAATTTGTGCAATTCCATTCCATGTTTGTATCAGGGGTTGAAACAATGGCAGACGAGTTCTTTGTTCACTAATGTGCTGCTGTGATCAATTGTGAGCAGGGCTGATGAAACCAATATTGCTGTCATTTATCTTAAATCTTTACAAAAGAAAGTTTATACTTTAAGTCGGCTTTTGTTCTGTTAAATTGGAATTTTCATGTGAGGCAATGTTTGTAAGTTAACAATTATTCATTGTTGGCAATTAGTTTGGAAATAATTAAAGAAAAACATAAGTTACTGTATCTTGACTGTAACAAAACAAATAGCCTCCGTGTTATGCAAACAGTTTGCTGATGGCTGCAAAAATGAATTCAGCAGATGTAGAAATTGGATGTTCACTTTATATATGACTTTTAGTATGTTGTAGAAAGCAGGATTCTAAAGTCATGTGAAACTGTCTTTCATTTTCCTGTTTTGAGGTCTTTACTCTTGAACCCCTCCAATTTTACATTAACAATGTCCTCTGGTTGGTAAGGTCTGTTAACTGGGTAAATAGGCAGTCGTTTTGAACACAGACTGAAAGAGAAAGAGAAACACCATGAATAAGCGCTGTATGCGTGAAACGCGTAGGTGCTGCCTTTGCTTTTATTTAGTATTTTATTGGATGTTCAATAAATTTATTTGATTTTACTTATTTCGGAGTGCCGGAGATTTTCTGCCTACTTTAGAATGAAAGAGAAAGAGGACAGGCCTGAACAGAAAAATAGGTGACGATGAATTACAAATAAAAAAATCAAATTGCAAATTAAAAATGTAAAGATTATCTGCTTCTGAGGAGCAGAAAAGCAAATAATTTGAAAAAATAAAAAAAAAAATAAAAAAATAAAAAAAGACGATTTGTAGATTATCTTGGAATACTACTATCCACAATACACTAAAAATATATTCTAAGGCTACAACCCTTTAAAGCCACATAGTGAGTCTCCATGAACATACAAGTACATTTTTTGGGATTACCCATTCATTAAATAATTATGTCTCTAATTATACCTATATATTTCACTTGATTATACAGTATACAAAATAAAAAAAACAAAATTTATTTTATAGGCATGAGCCCTCCATAACAAAAAGCATTGAAATATGTGCCATAGCTGATCTGACTGATGGATCAGGAAACCAGTTTGATAGGCAATGCCGGATTCTCCTATAGGCACAAGAGACTCGTATAGGCAGCTCAGTCAGAAGGGCTCCTCACTCCTAGTCAGGCACATAAGCAGAGGGAAATTATTCTAATTGAGAAGTATTTTTAATAGTAAAATGTTGATTCTGACATTTATTATATCGCTTTGCATGAAATTGTACTGTAAGTCAGACAGCATTTCAGTTCATTGTAAAATTTAGTCTGTTTATTTTAACAAATGGGTGTGGTGAGTTAGTAGGTGTGATCTAAGGTGCCAAACATTCTTTGACAATAAGCTCCTGGGATGTAAATTCCACACTGTTGATAGGAATGTACTGTGCTCACCAATGTGAGCCAGTAGTTTTGCAGGCAGATTCATTTGCTTTGTTTAGTGTTACTTCAGGACAAAGTTTGCACTGGAACATAAATAGAAGTATGTTATAGGTTACTAATGAGAGCCCTGCCATTCCAACTTGCAGGAACCAGTTTTACTACTTCATAAGATTATGTTATCTGAAATAGAATTGTATTTTCAGTCTGGATGTTGTATGTTGTTTTACCTTGTGCATTAGTTGAGTTAATCTGATGTCACAATGGAACCTAGAATAATTCACATATTATTCTACTTTTATTGCAAAATAATATTAGAAAAAATACTATTATTTTGGATCAGAAAGACTTTACATCAAATTCTCCATTGTAAACCTGGCACAAGACTATTGCCTGCAACATATCAGTGCTCTATTCACACTCAAGTGTTTCATTTTGGTGTCAGCAAGAGGTTGGACATGTTCCAAAATGGTACTTCCTCTGTAATGACCAGTTAGGTTGTTTCACAGTGATATATAATATTCCATATATCTAGGTCTATTTACAAATTAATTATTTAGTCCTAAAATACAATGTATTCTACCATGTATGTATTATGGCCTATGTATTTAAATCAGACAAGTTCTGCTTCATTATTTATAAAGCTTGAGAGGAGATGAGCAACCAGACACAAATTGTGTTACAATAGCAACACATTTTTAGCCAGAAAACATTACTTGCAAAAAAAAAAAAAAAAAAGTGCTGCAGTCGTAAAACTTCAGTTTTTATGTTTGATTAGATGATTTTTTCCCCCAGCTATATGTATTTAACATTAACTCAGATCTTCTCACCATCTGTTATCAAACATATAAAGACCTATAGTATAACTATGGGACATATAGTTTACCAATTATAAATTGTTTCCCAATTATCTGAAGCTTGGTGGCTGTAAAAAATAGATGTAAATGTAATAGATTCAGTTTTATGAGTTTGAATGTATTATTTAGTGTGTCATGTCTTGCTATTAGTGGAATGCCTACTAACCTATTCATTAAAAAACTGCCATCTGCTGTAGAAAATTTTAGTCCCTCGTAAATAGATTTTATGAGTTAGATGTACTTTAGGTTGCTATCAAACCCATACCTTACTCAAGGGAGTGATTCTTAAGTGAGGGGTTGAGATACTTACCAGAGTGTGTCTTTCCTCCTGTTCTTTGATAAAGCTGATCTTCTCTTTTTCTGTACCAGTACTGTGAACCCCTTCACTTCGGCCTCGTCCTCTTTAATTCCAATGTTTCTTTGGTCCTTGCTCACATCAGTGATTTTGAAGAGGAGGTGTGAACCTGAAGGGGATCTCAGCACTGGACCTGAAGAACTGAAGAAGAGCTTTAACACAGAACGAGAGGTATCGCTGGAGAAAAGACATGATCTGGTAAGTATATTAACCCCTCATAAAAAGCACCCATTAATGAGCCCTTAGTTCTCCTTTCACACAGTTAAAAGCATTAGAACATATTCTAATTTGAATACAAAAAACAATTATCGATATAAGGAAAATATGAAAGCTTGAAGCTCTAAGCAGGTGAAATGGTGTACAATAACCAACCACCCACAAAACTGCAAAAAATACTGGTCCACTGTTTTTCAGGTCACTGGGACTAATATGTCTAAAAAAATGTTGAAACCAACAGTTTAGTCCTGAATAAACTGGTTAGCAGATAACTTCCCTATATATTCTGGCAAATAGCAGCTCAACAGTAATTGAATACATTAAAGAAGGAGAAACACAAAGCATTTAGTTTAAAATAGCCATACAGACTGTTTCACTCCTAATAAAGGAGAACACAAAATGTCTTGTGTGCAGGAAAATGCAGCAATCATTCCTCAAGTGTCTAAATTGTTGCCACTGAAACCACAGTGAACAAGGTAACATACTGGTTTGGAAGTGACCTTAGGTTCAAAATAATATGTTCAAAATAACAGAATCATCCAGTCTTGAGTGAAATGACACATATTCTTTGAGGAAATAGTTAGAAAATGTGGAATTTTTCTGTCTCTTTCTAAAGTTTTTTGAGAGAAAAAGGTCATTTTTCTATTGGAGATTTCTGTTTTCTTTGTTAAAATATTTGGTATTTCAAAGAAACTGCACAGTTATTAGCAGTTATGTGGATTTTATTTTGTGCCTGGAACTGTTTAACAGCAGATTCTGTTAGTAGCAGGCTCCACATACAGTAGCTAGGGGCTTGTAAAATATGTAAAGGCTTTCCAAGAGGGCAGGCATTTAATGTCATATACATGTGGCAAGAAATATTACAATTCAGACACAAAATATAGTAAGGCTAAGGCATATCACCTCAGTTGAATGCCTGAAATTATGTGGTAAATTCAATAAAGGACCCTGATGTGATGGCTACTCTATATTAATATACTGAACAACATATAATTACTGAGAACTTAAAAACCTTTAAAATGAAGGGAAGTGTTATAAAGTTACATTACCAGTATAATAGATGATGCATAGACCAGGTTCTGTGCATTATGCTTTGATTTAAAATCCCCAGAAAAGATTAGATTGATAATGATGATGTAAGATCATTTTTAGCATGTTTTTTTTTTAAATATACCCTGTCATATATGTTAAATATTTGCATTACGTCAAAATGTAACTTGTGGAGATAATTCTTTAAACAGTTCAGTATTGTAACAAGTGGTACAGTTATTTTAGCGAATGTAGTTAACACTAGATGGATTGTCTCGATGGGTGTAATTTATTAAAATCATTAAAGTTATCGATATCACGATATCAAATGGGTTTTTACCGATATCGCAGTATCGATATCGGTATTGAAATTCGGACTGACCATTGATTTCAATGGTCCGTCCAAATATTGATATTGATATCGATACCGCTATATCGATATCGGCAATATCGATATTGCGATATCGGTAAAAACCCGTTCAATATCGCAATATCGATGTTATCGCTTTTAATAAATTTGGCCCATATATATATGTGTTAACACTACATGGATTGTCTCTGTGTGTTAACACTACATGGATGGTCACTATGTGTTAACACTACATGGATGGTCTCTATGTGTTAACTCTACATGGATTGTCTCTACATGTTAACACTACATGGATTGTCTCGACGTGATAACACTACATGGATTGTCTCGACATGTTAACACTACATGGAATGTCTCAACGTGTTAACACTACATGGAATGTCTCGACGAGTTAACACTATGTTAACACGCTCGCCGAGACTGGAATCCCTTTAAAGCGTTCGCTGATGTTCGCGTGCAGGACATCAGTGAGAGCATAACAGTCTGTGAGAAGTGAGCCGAAGGATCCGGAGCTCACTTCGCACTATGGGGAAATACCCCCTATGTGTTAACACTACATGGATTGTCTCTGTGTTAACACTATGTGGTATCAACTCAATGGTTTAAGACCTAAGACTTCATCCACATCATGAAAGTTAATATGTGCTTTATATTTCATCTATCTTTAGTGAACCTGCACCAATGTGTGATTAAGTCATTCAGACAAAAACTAATGATACTTAATATACTACACAGTAAATAAAAGTAGCATATTTCAGAGAGTTGCCACTGGTCAGGTTTATTTAAAAACTATTTTTTGCATTGCAAAGCACTAATTGCTATAATAAATCAAATTGTGTTAAATAATAGCTATTAAAATTGAGGCAATCAGATTTATCTGTGTATATGCCTTTCTGAGTAGGTTTTTTCATCATATTATGGTCCCTATGAAGAGAGGGCTATAGAAGGGGTACAGCTCTACTCACAACACTATAATTAATGGCATACTCTCACCCTGACTTGTAGTTAACGTGATGAACTCTAGATGAAGACTTCTTCATACTAAAAATTTACACACACGCACACACCTGCATTAAATCAAAATGCCTTTTATCTGGTACCAAACTATTATTGATCTTTATAATACTTTTTCCATGTCCTGTCAGATTCAAACAAGCTAAAGTAAATTGTAAAGAGTGTAGGGGAATGCAATAACTACTACTGTTCCCCCACTCAAAATGGAATAGTCCCTGTTCTTTTATATAATAAAAACTGAGTATTTAGATTTCAGCTTCGCTGAACTGCTTGTGCTCCATCAGAACTGACACTATGAAATGAAGAATGCAGTACGCTGTACTTGGATTAGTAAAAGAAAACAATCAGAACTCCTCTTACCAATCCAAGTAGAACATTAACCTGGTAAGATCCAGTAGAACAAGGAGCACACTGGTGAAGGTTTATGCTGTTTAAAATCTAAATAGCTCCTTTTTCTATTTTTAAATAATTAATGCAGGATATTTGCTTTTGAATGTGGGAAGGAACCTGCAGCAGTAAGGGTTATTGCTCCAAGGTCTATTTAAAGATGTTAAATGAATGAATATATATATATAT
>WMED01001826.1:0-26027 GCA_019650415.1 Pipa parva
AAGGGAAGAAACAGGTGACAGTGGCAAAAGTGAGACCGAACCTGCCACTTCTCCGGTACCGCCCATCCAACTAACGCAGCCCCACCCACCTGTAGTAAAGACGCTGCCACGCCCACTGACACTCTGGTACTGTGATTAGAGTTGAAGCCCCGCCCACTTGCCCTGCCCGACCCATGTCTGCAGTAGAAGCCTCGCCCTCTGGCACCTTCTCATTTACTTTACAGTAGCTGTGGAGGACCATGAAGCAAGGGGGTGCCGGTGCGTGCGCCCCCTTGCTAATTGCGCCCAGGGCAACGGCCCAATTCGCCCATACGGAGAACCGGCCCTGTTCGTGAGAGTTGTAAACTCTTAAGCTGAAAAAAGGATTTATATTGCTAATAGAATTTTCTAAAATGTATGCAATAATTATAAACCAATATAGTTATAGACATGTCTAACACATTATAACCGTTTGATTTAAGCACATTAAACCAGGGGGTTGAGCACTCCTTTAATGTTTTCTTATGTATTGCTGAAATATCAATGAAGAGAAGAATGTTGTATCCTCAGAATAATGGGCTGTATAATGATCATTTACATAGGATTATTATAGAAAGCCTGTTTAGGCTCTGCATTGAGTTTCTGCTTTGTAAATGCTTGTTAAAGTGCACCTGTAACCTCAAAACTAATACTGTACTAATTTAGGTTGTACTAATTAAATATTTATATTTTTTTATTTTAAATGTACCTTTAAACAGCATTTCTCTCTGTCATCTTCCCTGTCAGCCTGACTTTTCTTTCCTGAGTCAGGTGTGTGGGGCTAAATGTTGGTTGACATTATAGCTCCTCCAATCAGATCCCTTAAATCACAATCAAGCAGGGATCTCATTGAAAGAGTTATAATGTCAATCATGTAGCCCCGCCAAGACCAACTTGGGGAAAAGTCAGGCTGACAGGGAAGATGACAGAGAGAAACGCTGTATAAATGTACATTTTTTAAATACATACATTTACAAAACATTTCATTAGTAGAACCTAAATTAGTCTTAGAGTTTTGAGGTGACAGATACACTTTAAATTAGCAAGCACACATTCAGGAGTGAGGCTTTTAACATCACATTTATAAAGCTATGAATTCTGCCTGAAGATTAGCCACCGAATGATAAGTGGTTAATGAAACTTGTATGGTGTGCTAGCCTAAGCCTATATAAAATATATTCAGTCTTTAAAATAAGGAACACTATATCAGAACAGAAAATAAAGTCACATGCCTTATTTACACATAGAAATTTTTTTGGTTTATTTTTACATGCCTTATTTAGCTCCCTTCTCATTTTCTCAGGAAGAAACTGATCGATGGATCTTCTGAAATGCAAAGCATCGATGGCAACTATCTCTGTTGTGCGTCGCTGCCATTCATCCCTGTATTTAAGAGAAAATGCTTATTATTAAAGGGGATAACAAAAGTAAATGCAACAAACATTTAAAAGAAAAGAAACAAATGTAAGATAATGTGGCAGTATGTCAGAAGACATACCGCCACATTATCCTGCAGTGAAGTTAGACCCTTCTAACTGCTTTTCATGGCAAATACACATGAGAAAAGCAATGGACTGCTATTAACTTCCATTGCAGAATTCAACAGCTTTTTAATTAACCAGCATGGCAGCTGCGACATATCTGGAACATCTGTGCTTCTGGTAGGCATGCTGCCTCTCTTTTTCCTACAACCAAAATAACTGTTTGGAGCAAGTAGGCAGCTGTTTTTAGATGGTTGACAACAGCTTAACACTAAAAATGGTATGATTTATTAAAACTCTCCCCTTCTCTGAAGATTAAAACATTGTGTATATTAAAGTTATTCTAGGTCAGGGATGGCTAACCTATGACACGCGTGCCAGAGAAGGCATGCAGAGCCCTCTCTATTGGCACGTGAGCCATTGCCAAACCCTGCCTTCAGTACAGGCCGCGGACCTGATCTGACAGTTTCAGGCTGGATCCATGATCTGCACTGAAGAAGCGCACACGAGCAGGGGAGTTCTCCACCCCCGGCGCTGGCGTGATGACGTCACTCACCAGCGCCGGCACTTCGGGGGAAGCGCTTGTGGGTAACGACACCTTTTTGGCACTCCGTGCCAAAAAGGTTTGCCACCCCTGTTCTAGGTAGTCCACTTGTTTTTGCAATTTATGTTGTATGCTGTATGCTGTAAAAACAACTAACAAACTTCAAAAAGAAATCAGGAGTCACCGTTTCAAAGACAAAATTCCTAAATGGGGCAGTAATTATTTCTCCTACCTGGGAGATTCATCTTCGTGAACACCAGCCCATTTGTAGGTTTCTGCATATCCAGTGTATTCACTGTACTGCTCAGTGCCTACATGAAAAAAATGTTGAGATTACAACATGCGTACATCTGAATTTGAACCCGATATGAAGAACCATTTCTTTCTTGCCTCTGAGCGGCTGTGTTCAAGGCCTAAGAAGGGGGCCGGCACGTGAACTGTATACCTTATGCATCCATATATGTTTTTAATTATAAGTTAATACATTTTTGTCCGCTCTAATTCATTTCAAGACGCAGGAGTGCGTGCCAATTTTTTTGCTTTTGTTTGTTTGGTTGTTTTGAGACAGCACCCGGGCATATTATATTTGCTACGAATCAGCTTCAATGAATACATAAATGTAATTACACAGTTTCAAGGATAACTTTTCAAAACCATATATTATCAGCCTATAGGCGTAGACCTTACAACTGTGAAAAATGCAAGTGACCAAACACATAACCTGCTCCATGTTACCTGCACAGTAACAAGGAAGTGTATGCATAGCTTCTAATGCTTTACAAGCAGACTAACAAGTAGTCCTCCTAAGTATACAGACCAGAATGGACAGTCTCTCTCTTCTCATCACAAATGATTCAAGAAAACATCATAAATGCAATTGCTGCACTTTTGTTGACAGTATACAGTATTATTTAGAAAAGACGACACAAACAGAACCACACTAGCAAAATGTAATTTTAACACACTTAAAGACAACTAGACTAAAATGGATTTTAAAATAGCATATCATACATTTCTTGCAGATTCTTTAGAATATGTATTAATTCTCCAGAATATGTAACCTTGACTCTCCAGACAATATGATTGCAATTCTCTTTTTCTTAATATGAGTATTACATTTTATTATACCATTGGGATGCCTTGTGTGTACAATCTTTTCTTATTAGAATTAAAAACTATTTTTAATTTTAATGTGGTGACTATCAAATGAAATCAGCATAATCTGACTGCTTATAACCCAGTATCTGCATTTTATAATAAGGACAAAGAGAGCTACTAAACAAAAATTAAATTATAAAATTACTTGAGGGTTGAAGCCACAGTCATAGACGTCACTAGTTTAAAAGTCTTGTGTAACCTTCTAAAGGACACTTGCTCAGCACTCTTTACAATCTCTCATAGTATTTTGTTCACTAATGCACTTTAATTTATTAGAGTGTCTACTAATGAAATACAGTGATATGATGTTCTGTTCCATTAATGGAAATGGCCATTTTATCATCCTTGTTAGCTCGTTGGCTGCTTTCCATCTGAGAACTACAGACAGCCTTCTCTTTATGCCATAGACATGCTCTGCCAATAAATTACATTCCTTACGACAACGGGATTTGTGACTCAAGCCTAATGGGCCTAACTACCTAGCATTAATTTGCACAAGTGCATGAGAAATTGGAAACAAATTTAATCTGCTATGATTTTTGCTGCATCTGCTTAGCTTCAGCCTATTAAATATTACTAAAGAAGGCAGACCTGCAGAATTCTTTGCCCAGGATTTTGCATGAGCCAAAACAAACTGCATATCTTGCCTGCATTGCAGAACAAAGCAGTCATAAGGGTACTAACCATCCTGATTCCAGTACTTGCAGATCATTAATTACACATTCAATTAAAGGAAATGGTTGTTGCTTCATGAGACTAGCCTTTCATTTCTCTATTTCTGTACAACAGGACACTCCTAGTTGCTCCTGCTCAGAACACAAAATGAAATACATCCTGTCTCTGTACAAGATTTACTGCAAAACTATTTTTCCATAAATCATTGGCAAAACATATAGGTTTATAAAACATTAAAAAGAATAAGATTGACCAAATCTTTCCTATTTTTAAACATTTCCATTCAGACAGTGCTCTGCTGTTTTTTTTTTTTAAATCACTGATAGGAGGACGTGAAGTTTTAACTCAAAGGTCTGCAAAGGTCTCTTATCCCAAGTGTTAAGCTAATTAGTTATGTAAGGACTCTCCCTGCTGCACTGACAAAGGCAAGTTTTAGATAAAGGTTCTGTGATCCATTTGTTTCTATAATAAAGACAAGTAGTACATAGATATAAAAGCATCAAGAAAGACAAAGCTGAGAAATTTGTCAAAAAGTCAACGTAAAAAATATGAAACTAGAACAAATATCAATAAATTACATGATCACCTTTGGTGGAGCCCTTTGGCAAACTTTTTGTAAACAAAATGATCCAAGATTAAACCATGTGATATTAAACAATGAAAAACTACCTGTGATAATAAGGCATTCATTGGAATCCAAAACTTCTGTGAAGAGACGTGACACTATCAATTCTGGGTTAATAAGGAAACGAATTTCTTCTTGAACTAGACCAGCACCAGTAACACCTCCCCCAACAAATCGATTGGCAAAATCCACCTGCCAAAATTCGTTTACGAGTCATTAATAAAACGCACAATGTTTTTTTTACATTTTCTAACCCTTCATTAAAAAAAAAAAAAAAAAGTAACCGATTTTCCTAATGATCTGGTGAAAACAGACAATAATAATGTCGTTGGCATGAATTAACATAAAAATAAAAAAATAATATTCTATGCACATGTATATATTTAAAAAAAATTAACATACAAGTATATATATTATGTCTTAATGATACAAATTTTTTTGAAATTTGAACCAGAAGTTATATTAGCACATGGGCAGTACAAAGACGTTTTTCCCCCCCAACATAAAAAATAACAATTTTTATGGAAAAAAAATGGAAACTGAAATAGGGAAATGAGAGAAGCTGCTGTTTGTAAAATGTTACCAAACATTGATAACTATGCTTTTTAAAAAATACACCAAGACTTACTAAGGAATTACTCAATATACACTCAGTACAGTTAACACAATGTAGCAAACAAGGCACTGGAGCAAAAACAACCTCCCTCTCAAATTCTATAACCGTACAAATAAAACTACCCAATACATATTCACCTGCAACATTCCATGACCGTTTCCTTCAATTGTACCTTCACAAGTAATGTGCAGCTTGTTTAGCTTCTTAGTAGATCTGAAGATGGAAAGCATTGAATGTTTCACCAACACAATAACTCACAGAACAATTGGTGGCTTGTAGTAGGATGTCAATTCATTGTAGAGCTTGAACTTATTTTTAGCAACATATAAAATCCACCTGTATTGAACATGGGTGGTGCAATACACAGAGCAGGATAACTAATTAACATATAAGGATATTTTATGGTGCTTATGTGCCAATTTTTGGGGTGATTTTACCATTAATTTAAGCAATAACACTAAACTTGGGCCATATTTATACCATCTACTTCAAATAAATACTGCCCATAATGCTTGAATCCATTTGTGTGCATAACTTTCTGCAACTCTCTAAATTAGTTTTGTTACTATCCTACTTGGAATCAAATTTTGTGCATGATTCTC
Source organism: Pipa parva (assembly GCA_019650415.1). Lineage (NCBI taxonomy): Eukaryota > Metazoa > Chordata > Amphibia > Anura > Pipidae > Pipa > Pipa parva. The sequence continues at coordinate 5,720 of WMED01001826.1, forward strand.
TGCAAACTTCATTTGCCATATTTTAGTATAAAGTTTTATTTCTGGAAACAAACACTGTGCAGCAATCTTTGCATTCTGTACATTTGTTTTGGGATATTTTGATATGTATTTCTTTTATTTGAATCCAATCCTATCCATAACTCTCTGTAGCTTGCATTGGTATGCATCTTCCATGCTTGAATCTACATATGTACATAAATCTCTGCAAATCTTTAAACCAGTTTTCATATGCATCTTTTATGCATGAGTGCAATCCTGTGCATAGAGCTCTGTAACTTCCCTGCTTTATAACAACCATGTGTTGTTTTCTCTGACATTCTAACTTACTTTGGCACACATCTTTTTCTCTTCAAATTAAATTCTGTGCATAATTCTCTGCTACTTTCTAAATCAGTTTCGATATGTAGGTTTTCTGTTTGAATGGAAGCCTGTACACAATCCTCTAACTCCCTAAATAAGTTTTGGTATATTTTGGTGAGCAACTTCCCTGCCCAAATCAAATCTGGCATTTAATTATCTGCTACTTTATTCATCAGTTTTGGTAACATGAATGCTTTCTTTTTGAATGACATCTTGAATATAATTTTTTGCAACCCACTGAATTAGATGGAATGAATCTTTCCTTTTTATAATTTCATAATTGTCTGAAAATTTCTAAACTACTTGGGATCCATATTTAAAAACGCAAGAAATCTCTGTAAATCTTTATATTACTTTTAGTATAGTTTGGCAAGAGCCCGGTCATTGTAAATCTCTGAAATAGATAACATATTTTAATGTTTTACTATTTGAATTGTATATGACATTCATAAATATCCCCTGGGTTAGAGATGCCCTACTTCACTGTTCTTTATGAGATGTATCGGCTTTAATTGTACCAGTATGTACAGAGATGGCCCATGAAGTTAATTTTAGCTAAAAGTCGCTATATTTATTCAGAGCATTAGGTGAGCTTGAGATAATGGACAACGGGAGTCTGTTTCTCTGTTCTGCCACTTTAATAATGAAATTAGCTATATTTGTAACAATCTCACCTTTCCCAATCAGGAAAGTGTTCAAGATATTGCCTTGTGAATGTCACCAAGCCTGTAGGTTCTGCAGGGGAAGAAAAGTTCAAGAATGAAATCTTACCCTGAAAAAGTCATGTATTAAACATTTCTAACTTTATAGCACATACCCTTTTCAGTAACCCTTCGAAAATAACAAAACAGCGTCTTCAGTTTCTCGGCTTTCTTTGGGTTTTTCCCTTCAAACAGCCTAGAAGAAGTAAAAATAAAAAAAATAAAGGAAATTTAAAGTGGCAAAAATATAATTAGAAACATAACACAAAACCAACATAAAAGAAAATGTACAGTATTAGCATTAAAGATATTAGCTTTATACATACTTCACTCAATTTAGCCGAATAGCTATCAGAACATAGACAGCAGTCCCCAACCCCTTCTGGTTGACGGACCGGTGTCTGTGCATAATACTGTAGTACCATCCCACTGGATTACCCTATTAATATGTGATATAACAAATACACAAGTGATTAAATATGTAACAATATTGTCAATCCATTAGGGAGGTATACATTTAAATTTAAGCAATATAAAGTCCCATCATTTCCATACTTTGATAAATAAACCAATTATGCCTTTACTACTGCAAGATAATCCATTCTTCTGATGTAAATCATTGAACCAAGGAGTGTCTGCTCTGTGGGTACATTGTGGGATTTTCATTTGCCCGCTATAAAGTAGTGCACAGCTGTTCAAAGGGATATTGATAAAAGTCAATGTTTTTTTGTTTTTTTTAAATAAAGATTAATTTAATATTGACAATATTGGGTTTTTCCTTGTATAAAGGTATATGGTAATAGTTTCTTTATGAAAAGGCTCAGATATATTTATTCATCCTCTCTTTTCCAATTCCCTATGTATCTGAAACTAGACAGAGGTGTCTGTTTACTATGCTTTCACCTAAACAACAATTATGACATATCAGTGAACATCCTGCAAAGAAACATAACCATTCACTATTAATATGATGGCACAACATAATTCTAATTTATGTGATGTGGTAAGGTAGTATGCTTCTGCTTTCATTTTATCCAACCTGCATGTCAGTATGTGTTATAAGCTGGAGTGTAACATCTGTTATAGAGATTTACCGCCGGTTAGGTTTACTTCTGTTAATTCACATAAACAAACACCAAGAGACTTTCTAGTCTAAGAGAAGAAGAGGTTAACTACCGGAGAAATAACAAAATCACACTCTAATCATGGTGTTGCGCTTAGCTTTGAATACTTGTCCCTTGTTAGTTTAAGGCTGAGGTTACAGTTGCATGCAATTTCACTCAACAACTTTTTCTGGGGGGGAAAAAAAGGCTGCCCACAAAATGTGTATTTACTGTGCTTGTTTATATTGCTCTGACATATTCTGTGGCACTTTACATAGATTAGCCATTAACTTTATCTCCTGCCCATGTAGAGCTTGCAATCTAGTTTACCTACATAATCACACACAGACAGACAAAGACTAGGGCAAGATTTACAAAGTAAGTTTTTGGATTTTGGGACAAAACTGAAATACTTACATAAAGTCCATTTAAATCAAACCAAAGACTACAGATCTCCAAGGCAGCAGCACTACCAAATGAGACACCTTACTGCACATATGTGTAACATATTAGCAATTAGGACATTAACCCTGATCTCAATCCTATTGAAAATTTATGGGCAAAGCTGAAAAGGCAGGTGTGCGCAAAGTGACCTACAAACATGGCTCAATTACATCAGTTCTGTCAGGAGGAATGGGCCAAAATTCCTACCAACTATTGTGAGAAGCTTGTGGAAGGAGATCCAAAACGTTTGATCCAAATCATACAGTTTAAGGGCAATGCTACCAAATACTAATGAAATGTATGTAAACTTTTGACTTTGCAGAAAGTATTACAAACTTAAACAATTCTCTCTCTCTCTCATAGTTCTGGCATTGGCAACTATAAATAATTTCAGTAATCCTAATTGAACTAAAAGGATGGGTAAGGTTTATTCTGATTTCATGTCAGATAGTGAGAAAAACAGGCATATGTATCTGTGCCAACTTTTCTGATTTTGGGGTTTGTATATATATATATCTATCTCTCTATCTATCTCTCTCTCTATCTCTCTCTCTATATACATACACATACATACATACATACAAAATATATAGTGGGAACTGATTTTACAGAATCCTATAAATGAGATATAAAGCCAAATACAGAATCAATAGCATTTCTTTAACAGGATAAACTGAAAGAAATGAAAACATTATGTATTTACATTAGCTTTAATTATTTCAATTACATAAAAAGAAAATAGAAATCAAGCACAAAAAGTTTATGTGCTTTTTTGAACTAAATGAAATTATAATAATAAAAAAAAATAAAATTACAAAATAAAAATGTCCAAGGCAGAATTAAGAAATAGCCTGGTGTTAAGACCCCCCTTTTTTTCTTTTCTGTTTCCCTACCCATCTGATATATATAAAAAAAAAAAAAAAAAAAAAAAAAAAAAAGTCTTAAAAAAAACAAAACAAAAATTGCCTGGTGCATGTTGGGAAACAACATTAACAGCAATAGCATACAATGGTTAAAAAGAGTTTAGCAATCATAACTCAACAGCCACAGGTAATATAATTGATATTTAGGGGGTTATTCAGGAAGCTCAGAAGTGAGGCACGTAGTGTTCGCCTCACTTCGGAGCTTTCTGAATAACCCCCTTAATCTTTTCATATAGATACCAGACAAAAAATAAAGAAAAAGAAGGAAAACATTAATAGCATCTTCACTTTGCAGATAATATAGACAATATTAATCACAAAGACACACAATATATTTGTAAAGAAAAAGCTATAAAAGTAAATAAAATGGTTTGATCCAGAGACATAAAAATGTTAACTCCAGTGGGAGTGACCAGGCAACAAAGACCCAATTTCTGGCTTGCATGACAGCACTGTATACTATAGCTCTAAGCTAGACTACAACAATGAATTCATTATTCCCATTCCTAGTTAACATTTATGGTGTTCTTAATAGATACAAAATTTGCCCTAGGTAAAAAAAAAAAAAAAAAAGGAATAAAAGACGCATCCTGTAGGAGAAATATTACTTGACAGTACATACAAAGACCAGACTCTGTTTGCAGTATATTCAAACAAAGAAATAGCTGTAAGTATTCGCAAGAAAGCAAAACTGTCTCACAAGAAATGTTCAATCATCTGCAGAATTTAATGTAAGAAGGATTGCGTTAACTCCATAATTACTGAGAACTTGCATTCCCCTTTATTTAATTCAAATAAAATATTATTAGCACACAATTAACAGGTAGACAATTATAAGAACAGATTATTCTGGAACACTGCTAGAATGTTACACTCTGTGCATCGTGAATGGAAGAGGATATCCGTGAGGATTTGAAAACGGGGAGAACATCGAGCGCATTCTGTAGCGGATCATCATTGTGTTTCATGTCATGGAGAAACTGGTATTCATTTTGACAGGAATAAAAAGTATGTAACAATATTTAGATTAGATCTGGATTAATCAAATTTTCTATCGGGTACAAAGATCGCATGCGCCCCTTTAATTCTGAAAATATCGACTTGGTTCTAAGAACCAACTGTGGTGTTGGAAAATTGCCTCTTACAGATTTTTCCCCTTGTACATACATCGACATCTAATAAAGGTTTCATTCACAGCATCTAATACCATTCCCCCAGAAGCCATCTCAAAATGAATCTTGCAAATTCCATCCAGATTCCTTTATTGGCAACATGATTACTCAAATTAACCCTCATCTAAATAAATTCTTGTATCTAAAAGTACTACAGATGCTGCCAACCCATTTTAAAAGGAAATTCTCACCGGAACAAAATTGGTCTTCAAGCAACTTAGTAACATTTTGCGATATGGTTGAATTTTTTTTTTTTTTTTACTTTTAATACTCAGCTCTGCGTTAATAGATTACTTTACTTTGCAACAAGCATAGGTCAAAGACTACAGCAAAATTGATCTTACATGGCCCTCAGCAGTGGCCACTGAAATACAGTACATAATCTTGGCACATCTAGCAATCAATCATCTAGGGAGGAGACTAGACAGGGCTCATACACCTGATGAAGGTGGTATGCCACTCTGAAACGTTGTGCTGTTGAGGGTTCTGCAATAAATGGGAATGTTTCCCTAAAATAAAGGTGAGCAACTCACTTTGTTTAATGCATACCTCAACAGCAGTGACAATTAAGGGCAGTGGGATGTGGATGGGCAGATGAAGCATATAAATTAAGATTTCATTATAGAATCCTATATCAGTTGCTTAGTTTCTTTACAACCTAATGACTATGCAAGAAACATCATGTGACACTGTTCACTTCTTCCGTAAGGGAAAAAACTGCTTAGTAAAAAAAGGAGTAACCTGCAACTATCAGAGCATAGTGACAAGAATTTGCTTTAACAGTTGAATTTTCACTGTGGTGAACAAATTCCCAAGTCTCTGATAAATTAATTACAAGCAAGGCATTAAGAAAAATTGGACCATGCTTTGTATTTATTTATTTTCAATGTGTTTCATTTAAATAAGGGATGTGGGTTAGACATTTTGATCATTGACAAAAAGAAGAAACTGTTCATCCTCATTCTTCCACGAGAATCATTGCTAATCAAATAGGTATTCTTTTAATACTAAATTAGCCATTAAGAATACCACAGCACAAAAGGTCACAGTCTTCTACCATGAAGATGTATAATATTTAATTCAGTTTAGACTAGCATTTATATAAATTCGGATGGGGATAGACTAAAAATGGATTAAAGAAGCAAATGTAACTAAATCAGAGGCACTGGAAAGTTTTTTTCAAGGTATTCAGATAAAATTAACTTCAGTTAGGAGTACCAAAGCAGTACATTTGGGAAAACAGATGACCCCGTGCTGAGAAAAACAAAGGATTCTACTCAACTAATTGATTTTGTTTACTTTGAACAATATAAATCACTTGTTATTTCCAGGAATGATTATCAATCATTGGTAAATAAAGGATGCTGCTATGGTGTAGTACAGTGATGCCCAACCTACGGCCCGTGACGCAGTGCTATTAGGCCTGCAACCCGAATTCCGAAGTGTTGCGTACAAGTGTGAATTCGCCAGCTAAAGACTGTTGCAATAGACTGTTACTATCACAGTCGTGTCTTTATAATGAGAATATTGTCACAGTCGCGACTTTACTATGGAAAATTGTCACAGTTGTAACTTAAAAATTTGTCGCGTCTTTGAAGTGGCCCGTGATAAGCGTGTTGCAAATTTATATGGCCCCCCAGGCCGAAAAAGGTTGGGCATCACTGGTGTAGTAAATTTCAAAGAATGTTAACCATTTGCATCTGTCTCAGAAATCTTGTGTAGACAACTGGAACACACACACTAGGAAAACTAACTAGTAGCCAATTCTATTTACATTCAATTATTCTGGAGGAAACTAACAAGAACATGGTGAGAATATAAAAAAAAAAAAAAACCAAAAAAAAAAAACAAACCAACAACAAAAACAACACACAAGAAAAATAACAGCATTACCTAGACCAGGGATGGCGAACCTATGGCACGCGTGCCAGAGAGGGCACGCAGAGCCCTCTGTTGGCACACGAGCAGTCGCCAAACCATGCCTTCAGTACAGGCTGCGGACCCGATCTGACCGTTTTCAGGCCGGATCCGTGGCCTGCACTGAAGAAGCGCACACGAGAAAGGGAGTTCTCCTCCCCCGATGCGGGTCATCTGTATGTACGTATAATTTTATTTATAAAGCGCCACAAACATACGCTGTGCTGTACAGTTCAGAATAAAAATAGACATGGGAAATTGCATTAAACAACACAGTATAAGATCACAAGGATACATCACTTTAAGTGGCATGTTGAGCCTTAAAAGTATTAAAATCAATAAGCAAACAAGTATTAGAACTGTAAGGTGTCTGTGCCTGGTAGTCTATAAAAAAACAAAACAAAAAACATCACAATACATGGAAAATTAACGGATGCAATATTTTTTCTGTAAATAAAGAAACAAGCCTAGTGAGGTTATGCATCCATGTGATATGCATGTAAACACGGATGTATATGAAGTAAAGTATTAAACAGTACCTGTTAAAGTTAATTTCTGGATAACTCGAATACTCAGACTTCGATCTGGCATTCCGTCGTGGGAATGTGCAAAAGAAAGCATTTGCAAGTAGGGAAGAAATCTGCTTCTGCGACAGGGTGATGGAGTGATTCATTCTTTGTTTTAGCAAAGGAATAGGCTGTTAAAAAAAAAAATGAAAAAAAAATCAAAGATTGAAAAATAATTATTACTGAAGGCAGTCAACTGTAATTCAATTAACAAATTGGTAAAAATAAAAAAAACTGACTTGAATTCGTTAAATTAGTGGTACTCTTAATTTCAAACTGTCAGCAGAGTCTTAAGTCAACACTCTCATTAAATTCAACGAATATTCATCTAAAGTGATTGGATAAAGAGTAATTGTTTGACAAGGTTCTAATCAACAGAAAATACCAATGAAATAATAGTGTTTAGAAAGCAATCAAGAGTGGTTTTATTTACTTATCAGAGCAGTTTAGTTAAAGGGGAACTAAAGCTTGTTTTGATGTAAAACTGCTTGTGAGTATGCCTGAAGAAGAGAGCTAAGTAGTGTGGAAAGCTTCCATTTACCATCTATTCAGTTAGCCAATAAAAGGTATCACCTATACTCTACTTGTCTCTACAGACTACCCAGCATGCCTTAGTTATACAGAAGAGAGCTAAGTAGTGTGGAAAGCTTGCATTTACCATCTATTCCATTATCCAATAAAAAGGTATCACCTATACTCTACTTATCTCTGCTTGTGAGTGTGCTCACTTTAGTAAATTTGAACAGGAAGTGAAATAGATCAAAGAGTTTTGCACAGCAGAAGAGACTGGCTTAACCAGCAGAATTCAAATGCAAATCAACCTCCTCCCTTGAATTTGCACAGTAAGTTGGCTAGTTAGGTCAGAAGGAACAAAACATAAGAAGTGTCTCATTCTACTACTAATTGTATCACACAGGTACCGTACATTCTTTAAAAAAAAAAAAAAAAAAAAAAAAACACTACAAAAATGTTTTGTTAAGCATTCTGAACATTTTTGTTCATTACAAGGCGATAGATACACTTTAACATATCTTTAAATATTAATACCATTATATTACTGCAGTTCACACTCCTTTAATTTTCCAATATTTGTTAACATGTCTAGTATGTACTCTGTTCAATGACACTGTATAAAACTTCAAATTAAAAAAAAAAATCTATATGTATACAAGCAAAAATGTAATGTTTTGCAATTTTTCCATTATGGCCAAAATTAGAAAATACAGATGGAGTTGTTCATTGTAAGTTACATTTACTAGTCTTTTCTTATTCTGACATCTGTAAGTAAAGGTCACGGATACTGTAGTGTGTACTGTAAGTTTTCACTAATGTGCAAGTCAGTTAACTGTTACAAGACCCTACTGTATATTTTAAATTATTCATATTTAGGGCGAAATTCACAAAAGTCGAAAATGATTTTCTCGTCTTCTTCGCAGCGAAACCTTCTGGTTTTTGCCACAAAAACGTCGAAAATTATGTTTTCGATCATTTCCCCCCACTTTTTGACCATTTTCGTGGTGAAAAACAGTCATTTATTTGATGCAAAAATGGGTGGAAAGGGGGGCAAAATGGTCAAAAGTTAGTTTTTCAATCTTTTTTGCTCCCCCCCTTCATTTGTTCTTAGGCTGTTTTTGCAGACAAAAACTACCATTTTTTGCATCAAAAATGGGGGGGAGGGGGGAATGAATGGTCGAACACATAATTTTTGACAGTTTTATGGAGAAAAACAGAAGTTTTTCCCGCAAAATGGGCAAAACCGTAAAAAAAAACCAAAACAAACAAAAAAAGAACATTTTTGACTTTTGTAAATTTTGCCCTTAGAGTCTGAAATTTTTAAAGCAATTCAAATAGAATAGTTATCATACTGGAGGTTAAAGGATCAGATACAATGCGTTATAATAAATATATACAAGGAGTTTTAGCACCTAGGAGAACAACCAGCAGAATTATGCTAAACTATAAATACATACAAAATACATTTTTATGTTACACAATAAAGTGTGCCTCACTTAAAAGACAAGAAGACAATGCGGAACCAACTATTTTAACATCAGGAACTCAAATAAGAACAACAAATCAATATTCTTTTTTGGCAGGCCATTCACCATCATTATTAGAAGATTAGGCAAAAGAAAAGACTGTTTTACTATTAATCTTCATTACTAATCTAAACAAACAATCACAGGATCTTGATTCTTGCCAAACTGTGTAGACCTGCATGGAACTTACTACATATGGTGTGAGAAAAATTTATAATTATAACCTGGACTGAATAGGGATTAATATGCGTTTTATAAGCTGTATTACATGTTACAATTTGTGTTTACTTCCAACTTAAACCTTTTCAGTAAAGATGACAATTTTGATCTGCAATTATGGATTTGGTCTGATGCTAAACTACAATTAGTACATATGACTGGCCATATAATAAATTATAGCAGGCTAGAGTAAAATAATCAAACGCCTTTCTTTTATATGAACGTATTATAAAATCTATAAATGTAGTAACAGGCAAATCCCTGCATATGTGACTGAAGCTACTGTGATTTCAGTTAAAACCTTTCTAACAAATATATTGACATTTGTTAAATTAAAAACCACAAGTTACTAAACGAGGATTCAGAGAAGAACCTATTTTGACATGCAGTGGATATCAAAAACAAAACTGTCAGCCGTATTACGAAAAAGAGATATGCTTCATTACATTCTGACAGATTTGTTTACTTGTTAAATGTGTCAATTGATATTTAAATGGCACGAATGGTAAACAGATACAGTAAATTCTTAATGCTTTGTGTTCTATTCTTGACAGTATTTCTTAAAATAAGAAATTAATTCAAAAGATAAGAGACTAATATTCAAATTCAAAACAAACAAAAAAAAAACAACTGCAAAATGGAATATGAAATGTGGAAATCCTATCTTAAGCAGGTCTATATTAACAAACAAGATACTATGGAAAATAAAGATGCAAATTCTCTGCTTTAAAAATGCAACAAGTTAAATTAAAATACCCTTCATATATACATATGTATATATGTATGTATGTATGTATGTATGTATGTATGTATGGTGAGAAAGAGAGAGAGACAAAGAAGAAGAAAGGAATGTATTAAGTGAGACACCATTTCTGTTGATCTTTGTGTTGTGAAAAGGTTTACCTATGGCGCTGCCATCTAGTGGTACTTTTCTGAGATGCATTTTTTTACCTTGTTAATAGTGAGATAGACAGAACTGTTAATGTCTTAGGTACAGTAGAGTGGCCAAGGTTTAGCTTTCGCAGGAGCACCTGGCCCAGCAGGAGTAAAATGTAAGGTCCCAGGTTCATTTAATAATATCGGAAAATGTATCAGGAAAATGTCAGCAAATACAACAGTGCCATGTGGTTGTTAAATCACAGGAGCCATCATCCAGCATTGTTTGCTTAATCAACTCATTTTTTGTGGCATTTCAGGAACATCACTCAAACTACTGCAATGCCTGGTTGTTTCTATTTTAGCAATGGCCAGTGCATAAATACTGCCATGATACCTTATATAAAGTATTTACTCACTAAAGACCTGCAAAGGCACTTTGGAAAACAGATTCTTGAAAAAGCTAAAATCATTTTGCAAATAATGTTTCTGAATAGGTAAATAGGGTGATGGTCCATCATCCCACTTGCCTGGGAGGAGAACACGTATGGCTTCCGTAACAGATAGCTTGCCTCCAGATATATACTCAAGGTAAAATAGTTCTCTGTATGGTCTATGCTGCTACTGTTAATTCATATCCTGTTAACAATAATACGGTTTTTGGTAGGTATCAAGATTTTTATGGAGAATCATTTCTTTTTCTTCTTGTTGATTTCTGTAATGCTTGCCGTGTTGGAAGATTAAAAATAAGGTTCATCTTTTTATCTTATCTCTTCAAGATCAATGGGAAAATTAACCAGAGAAACCTTAAGGCTAGGTTCACACACGGCGTAAATGTGCAGTGTATTTAGAAACGTGCGTCTAGACAATAGGCCAGTGTATTTCAGCCCCATATATTTTCTAGATGCCTATTTCTATTGTACCTACCCGATATAGTGTGAACGCTCCCTCGGCATTCATAGCTCTTCCAACCTGGCCACATTTTGTGTGTGGCATACATACACTGGCGAAAATGTGACGTGAAGCATTCCGGTGTACATGTGCTCACATCATACGCTAAAGTGAACGGTGACAGGTAAGTCCCATAGGTTTACACAGCGTGGCTTTTTTTGTTTTTATGCGCGGCGAATATTTATCACTTTTCATTGCGGGGCCACTGAACGCTCCCTGCAATAAGCGTGATGACATGGATTCCTTTTCCATACTTTGGAAGAGCTTCGCCCTGGCTCCTGTGTCAGCCGAAGTGCTGTTAAGTCTGCCTCGGTGAACTGAACTTACAGCACGGATGAAGCTGTGACTGCAACGTTTCAATTTAATATAAGGCAAGTTTATCTATTATATACATATTTTTTTTAGCTTTAGTTCTTCTTTAAACATGTAATGTTTAGTGAGACCCCCAAAAAATACATATACTGTGAAGTGCATGAAATTGTTTTCTAAATGGCTATTTTTCAATTTCTTATTCAGGTATGCCACAGTCCTGTGCCATTTAGCCAATGTTTTCTGCTTTCAGAGTTTGCTTTAACACACCTTTCCTAGGGAATACTTTAAAGCATTGTTTGTTTTACTTGTTTGGCCCTTTTCCAAGTAAATACACATATAGGAAATATGAAATAATTTATTGGATGTTAAAGCTAATAATTCCTTTGAGGTTTACTTTAAAATCATTAAAATAAATAACACATTTTTTTGTGTTTAAACATACAGATGAACCTGTACATAAAAGAACTATAGTCAGATTGCATCTTTTCATATGCAGTATTTTACCTTAGTGAGAAGCACTTCTCCCCAGTAATTGTTTCATGTAAAGTAGAATGATTTAATAGTCAGCTCTTGGGAAAAACTCCAGAACCAGGAAACGCGTGTGTGTGATGTGTACCATGAAAAGGTATCCGCCCCCCAGTCCAGTTTCGCCTAATGTCAATGTAGAGTCTGTGCAAAAGTTAGTTTTCCCAATTCCCAGTCTCTGCAAACTTGCGCATACACTCTACTACTTTATGACTTTGCCTGATCTTTAGGTACTGGCCCCTTAAGAGCTCAACCAATTAGAAGCAATGCAAGTTTACAAATCGCTACAGCAATACCTGCTGATATTGCTCAGCGCTAAGATTCCCTACACTGGAGGTCCACAGTACCCCCACACCTGCCCCACCACCCCAACATCAACCCCCATCTCCCCTACATCACTCCTCCCACCCAGCGCCAATAATCATTAACCAGCATGTAAGTGGTTAAATGATTTAAAACACAATTTTTTCCATAGCATTACTGTAATATTAATGCTATGGAAATAATTTGTGTAAACTAAATAAACACCATTTAGTAGGGGTCCCTAGGACCCCCACACCTCCCCCCAATATCATCTCTCACTTAGTGCAGATTACTGCTTAACCAATAGCAGTTAGGTAGGCTTTTCTTCTCGCGTCGGCTAACCTGCAAGAGGAAAAGGGAGGGGCCAGGTAAAGAAAAAATGGCGGCTCTCATGAGATCTAATCAGGGGCAACAAACAGCAAGTTTTATTTCTTCACTAAATTTTTTTTTTTTTTAACTATTCATGTTAGCGATTGGCTTAGTATAAAGGAGGTTTATATGTATAAGGACAGTTATAGTGGCACTATAGTTCTTCTTTAAAGGCCCACCAAGAAAAACCTTCTAGTGGGGTACCCAATGTCTATAGTCATACCACTGTACACTCACCCTGACCTAGTCTGTCTATCATTTACAGAAAACTGCTTGTGAGCACTGGTAACATCTTACAGTGCTAAAATATTTACCCGTGTGCAGTAATTAGGGAGATTTAGGGCACACTGAACCATGTCGGGAAGAATAGACTGGAACAGATGGTCACACTCTGCTTCTTCTAAGACCTGGAAAACATGGGTTGGAAGAAGAATACATTAAACAGGTTGCATTATTTACTAATACTGAGCTTTTTGCAGCAAAAGAAAAAAAAATGCTAGTTTACTAAAAGAAAGAAGGTTTAGTGTCTTCTGTAACAGAGAAACCAAAAGCTACTTTATGGGTTTCTTCCCAGAAAGCAGTAACTCAAATCATCTCAGTGCACTGTGTACAATCCCCCGCTTCCATTCTGTTAATGCTCAGAGGCTAATATAATACAATAAAATGTGTTCTTCTGCTACTGACTAGATGCTAGTAACAACTGGGCGGAAATGGAGGCAATATTGATTTACAACTAAAAGGGGACATTCGGGCTAAAGTAAAAATAAAACAAATATATTTGTGCTTGAAAAGAAAAAAAAAAAACAAGTCTGCTAATTACAAAAACATTTAGGAATTTTATTGTAAAACAGTTTTAAGTGGATTTCACAAGAAATGTTTATATTAGTCATAAGGATAAGCTGTACTTGTAGGGAGACATAACGAAATCCTCCAAGGGAAACACATACGCATTAACTTCTTAATATACCTGCAAATTCTTAAATACTCATCAATTTATCCAATGCTTAACTTTTTGCCTACTGACTTTTACAAAGTATACCAAAGAGTATACCAAAATAGGTTTATGAGCATAAAGACAGATATGGTGCCATTCTGCTGTAAGTCCTGAGAAATTGACAAACAAGCAAGAACATTCTACAAATATGGTTTTAGACCACTGCCATCAGATAACAATTAAAAAGGACTATTTTATTAAGCACCAGTCAATCAGAGCTAAAAGAGGCACTCTGCTGTGAGGACATGATTTAAAAGTAAACTGTAACTCTGGTTTTGGCTCTGCCCGCTCCAAGCCCTGGATTACAATCATGGTTTTTTTTCTAAGCAGGCTAACATCACAGAATTTGATTGAAAACTAAAACATGTTGTTTTTATAGTCAAACTTCTAGCTAGACCGCTAAAACAAAATAACGAGTAATCCATAGCAGATCTTGGAGAGACAAGATAGCCCTTCCAGAACTTTTTGTTCTCCAGTAAAATGGATGAAAAGGAATCATGAAAGAGCAGAAAGGGATCAGTCTGTAAAGGTCAGCACCCTGCTGTCACCATTACATTGAGACATTTTTCACAGTGTGTTCTGTTGTCATCTGTATATCAACTTAATACACCTATTGCAGAATGCAATTAATTAACACAAGTGTGCTGCACAACACAGAAAATTCTTTGTGTCAACCGGATAAGATTTTTGTTTCAGGTAGTGACAGCCAAAACATCAATCTCACTGAAGAGTTACAGAGAACATACGAGTTCTCTAATGGGGGAATATTATAAAACAACAAATTCTGCAAAGGAATTTCTTACTGGGCGATGTTAATTAAAGTGAACATGGAAAATATCCAAAAACAAATTTCAGCAAAATCTATTAAATGGCTATTCCACGCTTAAGGAAAAAAACAAAAAACTTTTTAAATATAATGTTATTTTGGTGGAACAACTAAAATCTAAACAGTTTTCCAAAAATCTGAAAGAGCTTAAAATGATCTGGGAAAAGGATGGAATATTTGTTTAATCAGTGTCTCCTTTTAAAATGAGAAGATGCACACCTAACTATCAAAAGGCAGCAGAGATGAAGCTGGCTGTCAGGATGCCTGATTTCCTCAATTGTTGGGGCCAGGCACTCTGGCTTTATCAGTGACAAGGCTGACATGCTTTGCTGGCTGTCACTGCCACACTATATTATTCATCAAAACAAGATCTGTGGCCCTGAACTCAGTCAACTGTCAACACTGGAGGCCTTACCAACTATAAATGTTAATGAAATTCCTCTCTTTGAAACCAGAAAGAATATGACTTTCCTAGGTCTAAAAACTTATACTAACGTAAGCCTTCATGGGGGAGAGGAAATAGAAGATTACATTGGTGTCTAAAAAGGAATTCCTGGGAAAGGTAGTAGAAAACTATTACTAAAGTAAGGATTTTACTATTGCAAATATACTTTACCCATTTTCTTTCCAGATCCTAATTTTTAGAGTAGCAATTATTTCAGTGATATGTTTTTTAGTAGGTGGATCTTACCTGCCTATTTTTATTCATGCAATTCTCTACCACATTATATAGTTGTAGATTTTCAGAAAGCACCACTTATGCAACTTTTAAAAACAAAGAATTATTACCTAGGCGAGTACTGCAGTTATGGTCTCCTAAATCTGGCTAAAATACATGGACAGATATTAAGATATTTGAATGCTGTCACAAAGGTTGAGCCAGCTCTGAATTACTACAAAAGTGTGATTTAAGAAAGTAAAGTCACCCTTTAAAAGAGGAACTAAATCAGAGGTGGCGAAACTTTTTGGCACGGAGTGCTAAAAAGGTGACGTCACCCACAAGTGCGTCCCCCGAAGTGAAGGTGCTGGTGAGTGATGCCATCAGACCAGCGCCGAGGGAGGAGCGCACACGCGTCGGGGGAGGAGAACTCCCCTGCTTGTGTATGCTTCTTCAGTGCAGGCTACGGATCCGGCCTGAAAACTTTCGGATAGGGTCTGTGGACTGTACTGAAGGCAGGGTTTGGCGATGGCTCGCGTGCCATAGGTTCGCCATCCTTGAACTAAACCACTCAGCTGACGGGTGGTGATTTTTTCCTGGGTGGTCTTAAAGGAAATCTAAAGCCTGAAAAAGACGTAATCTAATGACAATGCACTTTATGTATAGAGCTTACTGTGCTAGTTTAGGATGATCTAGCCCTATGGCACTAATAAGTGCCACCAAATTTGTCAATGGAAGCTGACAT
This sequence comes from Pipa parva, assembly GCA_019650415.1. Taxonomy (NCBI): domain Eukaryota; kingdom Metazoa; phylum Chordata; class Amphibia; order Anura; family Pipidae; genus Pipa; species Pipa parva. The sequence continues at coordinate 21,723 of WMED01001826.1, forward strand.
CTTTATAATCTTAGCCAGCTTTCTCCCTTAGTCACTGGCTCAATACATGCTCAGTGTGCACTTCTTAGGGACTGATCACAAATATAGTCTAGGGGTGAAATGTATTAAACTCAGAAAAGCACATTTTCGCTTTTCCGAGTTTAATAATCGGTAAAATCCCGGAAGCTTCTTGCAGTAAGTATTGCGAGATTTATTACGATTGATACTTACCAAGATAAACTTTTTCCACTGAATATTTCCATTGAAAGGATAGCCATATTTTACATTAGTGTAGTACAGCTACCCTTTCCATGGAAAGTTTCTCTCGGTAAGTATCAAACGCAACAAATCTCACAATACTTACTGTGAGAAACTTCCAGGTATTCGTCCGAGTAAACTCAGAAAAGCCGAAATGGGTTGTTCAGAGTTTAATAAATTTCGCTCTTAATTAGACTGTGGAAAATATATTACTTTAACTCTGGAAAACAAGAAAGAACAGTGCATTAGTATTTCATCCTCTTTTAATCCATAATGAAAGTTAAATCAAGGAAAAAAAAAAAAAAAAAAAAAAAAAGTTTCTATACTTCTGTGTTTTCATTTCATCCATATCAAAGAAAATATACATTAAACCATGCATGCTGCAGGAATCTGAATCAATAAACTTTTAGGCTTGCAAAGCACCTGCTTAAAGTGTTCCTGTCACCTCAAAACAAATACTAAATTAGGTTCTACTAATGAAATAAATGTTTTTGTAAATAAATAAGTTAAAAAAAAAAAAAAAAAGTACCTTAATACAGTGTTTCTCTCTGTCATCTTCTTTGCCCGACACTTCTTTCTGGAGTTGGGTTGGGCAGGGCTAAATGGTTACTGACATTAAAGTTCCTCCAATCAGTTCCCTTAAATTCCAATCTAGCAGGGATCTGATTGGAGGAGCTATAATGTAAATCATTTAACCCCGTCCAACCCAACTCAAGAAAGAAAAGCTGGGTTGACGGGGAAAAGGACAGTGAGAAACACTATATAAAAACGTACATTTAAAAAAAAGTACATATAATTAAAAAAAAAAATAAAAAAATGTTTATTTCATTAGTACAACCTAATTTAGTATTCGAGTTTTAAGGTGAAAAGAACACTTTAAGTAGAAGGGGGGGAAAAAAACCACAACCTCAGATAAAATATGTATAGTATTTAGAAAATATACCAATTTGTTAGATGTCTGGAGTTCAAGCAGACATCAGCTTACTCTTATCGGTTTATCTAACGTGATTAAAATATGTAAGTAAGGCATAAAGATATTGCCATACTGTTAAAACAATACTGGTATGCAAATGAAGCCGTGTGACAATTTAATGAGAAAAATTATTTTTCAGCGGAATTAATTAGCATAAATAAACATTGTTATTTATAATTCAGGAGCTCTCAAAAGGGCAGCGAGCACTCATACTGAGTGATTTGCAGAGGTTTGGAATGATGGCGTTTTGACATTTCTCGTTTTAGTCAAAGTAGTGATATTTAGTCAAAGTGTTACGTTGACTAAATATCACTACTGCAAATGAAGTCCAAACCAACAGACTAAATTAAACCTGATGAACTTTATCGATCATCAAAGTGTTTAGCCTTTATATGTTAAAACTCCCACCGCATTATTCCTTTGTCAGATATTAGGTTACTTAAGTAATGGAGACATTTTTGATGGCACAAACTTATGTAAGAATGGTGGCCTGGATATGAGAAAGTTACAGCAGAGAGCGTTTTTACACATGAAGCTGAATAGGCACTGGTTGTGTCCACATGACAACTATAATCTGGCCGCATTTTCTTTGTGATGCACAACAATGGCTTTATGCTCTTGTAATTAACTGTACTTTTACAGATTTTTCCAATTATGAAAGAATAATCCCATGCTATGATCAAATATGTCTCAACAAACAAAGAGCCCAACAACCTAGACAAATATGGGGGGGGAAAGTTAGCCTGGAAGTTGAGTAAAACAACCAGTTACTGATCCGTTTTATCTTTCACAATTCCATGTTTCTACAAACCATTCTTATTCCGCATTCACCTTTTAAGTGTTTACAAACTGAAAATAGTAACTAGCACATGAACCTAATATGCAGAAATTACAATGAATGCTTACAGTTTTACAGGAAGGTTTATTGTGCGATTTTGTGGTCTCTGTAAAATGCATTGGGTTCTATAGCAAATACTTGACAAGCAACAAATTTTACGCTAGATGCATGCGGGGTATATAAATCCTGACAGTAAACAACAAAGAGAAATGAGAAAATGAAGGTATATGAATATGAAACAAGTAAAACATAAAATGAAAAAAATTAAATGGAAAAAAAAAAACAAAACCAAGTAGAGGTGGGTATACCATTCAAGTATGGGTGTCAGAACAGTCAGATCAGGGGCAAATTTGTGCAGTTGCCTAATATACCAAATGTCTGCAGATCTGATCAACTGGACAATTGGGGGCTGACATTTGTAGTCGCCAGAAAACCAAATTTACCAATTTGAGGAAAAAAAAAAAAAAAAAAACGATAACGACTCAGTTTGTATAGTACAGGATTATTGCACAATGAGGCATACACAGAATGACTGCCATGCTTATTGTGTCAGCAGGCTAGTTGTTCCATTAAAGCTACAAGTAGTCGCCAGTTTCACTTATCCTAGAAAACATACTGTGGCAAGTGCCTGTGTGAGCATGCGTGTGTAAATGTGGTAATTTGCAGATTAATAAACTGTACTGCTAGTCACCCATGTTAAACTCCCACCCAATCGCACCGTATTCTAAAGAGCTTTAGCGAAAACATAATTATGCAGGGTTCCAAAAAGTACAAATTTACAGCTAAATAATAATACTTTCTGAAATTAATTTCAAAGTTTTGTAAGCACAGATTGAACCTCTAAGCAACTGTAAAGGAATATGTCCACTTTCAGTTTTTAGCATCAATGTCATTTTAAGCAGAGTTCACAGTTTTCCAATTACCCAAGCAGACAACCAAAACAAACCAAAATACTAACATTAATAAACAGATTCCGCATCTGGAGTTAGCAGAAAGTAGGAAAAATAAATTAAAAAAAACCTGATAGATATTGTTTAACACTTTATACGATCTCTGGATAAACAGCCTACAACTTCCAGCTAATCAAACCTGCCAAAGAAAAGAAGATCTGTCATTAAATAGGCGGCTGCTGTATCAGGGTTCATTTATCATGGCTTACTAATTCAGCAGAGCCAGTGCACAGCTCTTCAATCAATCTGCTTTCCTAAGGTAGAGTCAAATGAGGTAGAAAAGGGCACATGGGGGTTTCTATTTTCAAAGCATGAAGGTGTCTGCATGAATATTGAAAAATAACCACAGACAAGCCCAAAAAAATATCAATACTGAAATTTTGTCTAGAAAAAAAAAAGATTAAGAGACAACTTAATGTCCATGTAAATATATCAGGGGTCAGTACAGAGATCTCTCCCACAATCTGTTTACACCAAGAATTGTAAGTATAACAAGGAGGTATCTTCTGCATATAGAGGAAAGAAAGGTTTCTTTTCCAGAAAAGAATATTTTAATCACTAAAAAAATACAATAAATTGCACCATATTCTTTGCCACACCTTCATTTCAGCTAACTGTATCTTTGCATTTATGTTTCCTCATTCAAACTAATTTTTCTTCCCAAAATGTAAGTATTTAAAGAGCAAATATATTCCACACAGCATGCAACACATGTGAAATCTATTCTGTCACAAATGCCTTTCAAGGTCATTAATGGCATTGAAAGAGGCTTAAAATAGTGCAGCAATGCACAAACGCAATGCAGTAAGGACATAATGCAATCCTTATTGAACCTAAAGCTTTCAACTTGATTAGTTTCCATGATTATGATGCAAATATATTAAATTTAACCTGTGCAAGGGCATTAGCCTTCCTGTTTATCCCTGATCACAATATAAGAAAGAATATGTAATCAAAAACTCAGTATAAAGTACACTACACATAAGCATGGTCCTAGGAAGCCAAACATTTGTATCTTTGCTTGTAGCAAAAGGATTAAAAATTTCATGACCACCAGAAACAATAAAGAAGCAGAGAGTCCACTTGCAGGAATTCCTAGGGGTCCTGTATGCTGGTGCATATCTAACATTGAGCACTGTTCGGTAGTCCAGGGACCTTACTTTTTGCTCAGACCAACTCCATCTTTTATTTTTAATTTTTTCTTCAGTATCATATACAGTAATAGTGCTTAGGACACAGTTTTTGCAAGGTATACAGTGGTGTGAAAAAGTGTTTGCCCCCTTCCTCATTTCCTGTTTTTTTGCATG